>JACCGJ010014091.1:0-30003 GCA_013407085.1 Atriophallophorus winterbourni | reverse complement strand
GTATAAATTAAAATGTGAATGTACAAAAACAAGATAAGCAATTAGATTGAACAGTATATACGTTGTCGGGAAATGGATGATTCAATAAAAACTCATCGAATTTCTTTTTTAACTTATGCAATTTAGTAAAGTGGGCGACGATAGAAGCTAAACAGTTCCAAGTAAAACAGAAAAGGACAGAATAAAAATACCTTCTAGAGTTCAAGCGGGAATGGGGTACTACCAGCATACTACATTCATGGGTAAGGGATGGTTTAGGGTATGGAATATTTTGTAAAGTAGGATAAGGTCTCATCTGATTCGTCAATAGCGAAAGTCGAACAGATTCAGTTGAGCTATCCTTTCTTTATAAGGCTTGTTTCGGATGCTGAGACCTAGTTTTGTTTATGCTTGGATAGATTCGCTGTATAAGTTCTACATCTTTCTTGAGCCACGGAGACCATGACTGCACAACGTATTCCATGACTAGTCACAGGTATGTATTCATGATCCTTTGAAATATCTTGGGCGAAAATTTCACAAATATCTGTTTGAGTAGATTGAGGACACGTGTTGCCTTTGCAAATGTAGTGTTATTTTGAAGTGAGGTTTTAAACCTGGAGCAAATCCAGATACCCAAATCTTTTTCTTCACTGAAATTTTCAAGGACATGTGAACCTAAGTGGTATGCGAACTCTAATCGATTCCTCACATTCATGAGCCTGCACTTTTTGTAGTTAAACGGCAGTTTTCTCTTCAACGACCAGCTGTGAAGCGTGTCAAGATCTTTTTTAATAGCAAGACCAAATCCTTATGTTGTCCGAAAAAAAAACGAAATGTTACATCGAACAATTTCCGGTACTTCATTGACGTAAACCAGAGCGAAGATCGGACCAATGACTGAACTTTTGGAAACTCCACTAGTTGCCGCGATTGGTTTTGATAATGCACCGTCAACATTTATCTGGGTAGTGCGGTTTGCTAGGTAGTCATTAAGCTAATGCAACAACTTTCCGTTGATACTAAGCCTCTCCAGCTTCTGCAGTAGTAGTCCATGGTTAACACGATCAAACACTTTGGAGATATCTAGGTAGCAGGCACGGATTGCTTGTCTTTTATCTACAGCTTGTCCAATCATCCAGTATTATCAGTAAATTAAATAAACAGGAATAATTCCGTCTAAATCCATGCTGTTTTCTCTAAAGTAATTGATTATTTTCAAAATGACAACAATGAGGTGGTCAAGTAGTTTGAAAATCACAGGTAACAGAGAAGTTGATCGGTAATTACAAATATCGGAGCGATTTCCTCTTTTATAAATAGGAATAATTTCTCCACGTTTCCTATCAGTAGTAATCACGCCATTTGCCAGTGTTTGATTGAAGAAGTAAATGAGTGGTTGTCGGCCCTGGGATACTTTCTGGTTTTTAGATGGAATAATGCATGAAGGACGCGTTCGGACGTGACATTTATTTTACCCAGAGCAACCGTGGTTGAAATGTTTTGATTTGGGATGTAAATTGCATGAAGGCTTTAACTGTCAAACTAGCTGCGGTTGGTGCGACCCGTCTCTCAGGTTGGGATACAATAGATCAAAATTCGCAGTGGCTTCTTATTCTTGGTGTTATGACTCAAAATCGTGTTCAATGGTGGTCTTGGTGTAAACATCTTCTTGGAGTGTTTGATTGATCGTCTTTTGTCAAGTGAAGCGGCAAGGAAAGCTTGTTGTGATGCGTGACAGTGAAAGTCGTACGGAAGCTGTCATGCTGATCATGGTCTACTCGTTCACAACACTTGCTTGAATGCATGTTTGATTTGAGGTTCAGTAGCTTTTTCGGTGCCACCCCTCACCATTTCTTTTAGAATTTTTCACCATGTCATGCTTGTACGGCACTTGTTACCGGTGTAATGCTGCCATTGATGATGAACGCCTAATTAAAATCTATTATCACTGTGCTTGAGTTGTTTTTTTGAAATTTGTCAGATGACAGCAAATTACTAGACGGTTGATCTCTAGAAACTTTATGCTTCTGCCGTCATTTGTTTCGTATTTTCGGTTAGGTTAAAGGCATAATCTCCTTCGAATCCGAATCGCTCTAAATGCACGTAGTGATCATTTTGCCCTCAACCAATAAGTTGTCCTATAGAGAATCTGTTTTTTCGAGTAAAAATTCATCGTTACCTCCACATAATTGTTTGAATGCATCAGACTTGTTTCGGTACCGGTTCACCATACATTCACCGGTTATTTTTCTGAACACGGTTTTCTCGAAATGATTTTATCGGTTCTTGTCGAGTTCATAAGCGCTAGCCATCAGAATCACAGCTGCATTAGGACAAGTTACCAATGTCTGGTCATTTTAAACGGGGAAAATCAATACACACAACGTCCAATCGAATTGCGGCAATTAGCTCAGTCAGCTGATTTGCCGCCGTCCATCGGTTCTCATATCTCGGTCACGCAGGCTGACGAGTTAAATATCATGCATGACTTTTAAATCACACGCTTTACTGGGAACCTTGATCAATTATTCAAGGTCATTAACTGTTGACTGCATAAAGCTAAGATTCAAGGTGAAAGTGCATTTAATGTTGACTGAAAGTGAAAGTAGCTTGCTCACTATAACCATTGTGTCGGCACAGTCATTTCCTAGTTAATTTATATGCATTTCTATACCAAAATGTACCGTGATTGTCCACCAGACAAAATTTAAAACTCTACTTAATCATGACTTAAGAGAACTAGGTCAGCATAATAGCTGGTCACAAAGAGATTGATTAAAAATTAATTTATCTTCCTGATTTTTTCGCACCCCTGGCCAGACGAGACTTCTCTTTCAGAAGCAAACCGATACCAACTGATAGTCATATCGAAAAGCTTTCCAACCATCTCTGTATTTTGGTTTCAAACACTGTCAAAACCTTAGTAACCCAACCGCTTTACTCACTAGCTCACGTCTCACGAAATTTTAAAATTCTTCCGCTTTATCTGAATTGTCATCTTGGACCACGAGCCTTGAAACAGAGAACATGTGAAGCTGCTTGTGATAAAAGATAGCCTGACAGATTGACTCACACTTATACGCTACAAGTTATGCCTTTTCATTATGTCTAATAGTTGTTTCATTATGAGATAACTAAACAAGACTTCACCGCTTGTCATTAAACCTAGTGATAGAATCTAATCGGACGTCAACAATATGGTAAGAATTGTCTGAATGCTAAAACGGATGAAAGGTAGACTTAGAAATGCGTGTAAATTAAAAAAGAGCTTTAGACTCCGTAATAATCTGTGACGTTGCTTAGCGAATTCACACACACACGCATGTTCCGGTAAATCACTTTTCAAGATTGTTTGAATAAATTCTGCAATGGACGTTGCTTACTCATCAATACTCTCTACCACCGTGCTAAATTGATTGGCCACGGGTAGTGAGCTGCATGCTGAAACACGCTGGAGTCTCACTACCATCTTTCATTCTCTATTTCTGATATCTGTCTAAGCCTGGGCAACCTGATAGTAATATCGCCCACATGCAGTCTCTGACTGTGCAGCACTTTACCTGGATCAGGCTTGTGCTTTCATACCATACCATACTCTCTACCATATGTTACCCTAGCTACTATTTGCCTCAGCATCACAATTATGTCCGTAGATATATCGTGTTCGCTTTCGGACATGCTTGTGGATCGCAAAGTGACGGACATAATATTCGCCACATAAAGTGTATTGTCTGTTATTAATTAATCATTGTTGATCGAAGATGAATTTCATCATCCACCAGAATCTCGCACTTATGCCGCTCGCGAAACTATTCCGTTTCTGCTTTCATCGTCCGTAACACATAATTTGGTCAATTAAAGCAAGTGCAGACGATGTGCACTCAAAATCAGGCAATTTTCATTTATTCGATCCACGGACTCATGTCTATTCCATGGATCGATCATTCTAAAGGTTGTGGATGCCAATCCATTAAAGCAAAACAATGTCTATCACTTTCCAAACGTTTCAAGCCTATCTGACCCAATTCTTGCTTCTATCCAATGAGGGTAAAGAACCCAAACTTGACAGTGGAACTTAGGCATTACAATGGATGTGTGCATCAAAATATTAAATTAGTTCAACCTAACAATGATTAACCATGACAGACCTTTTCTCTGTCTTCTTGAACAAAAATTGAAGTAGAATGTACACAAAATCGCGTCATTCTTGTAGCTTTACATAAATCGCTGTTATGGAATCGAGTCATGCTTAGGAATATCGTTGTTTCTTACCTTGTTTCTCTTTAAAGCAATTCCGCTAGGAACGCCAACTATGCTGAATAAAACATATATCTTATCTCATGTACTTTTAAGTAAAAAGTGTTTCCCGTTGTGGTTTGAGCTACGCTTTGGAAGGGATACACCGTGCAATTTTTAACGGTATTGTTTCCTATATGACCCTCCGGATTCGAGCCTATGAAGCCAGCATTTTTTCTAATTTATGATTATAGTTGTCTAATCATCACCGGAATAAGGTGTTATATGTTAATCTAGCCATAACTTCGATCGAACTGACTACTGTAAGAACGAATGAGAGATTACGTGTCATTCGTTTGCCAGAAACCGGTAGTGGTGTGTAAGTGCGGGGGATGTGAGCAACACATTACTTTGGTCATCCATAAGCGCCTTGAGTGGTTGACCAAGAATCACTTTGTGATTCTGTGTTTGAACATCGTGGTTCGTTGTACGAACCCTATGTAACAGTGGCATTCAAGCATAAATTTGTTCACACTGAACTTTATTTTTACTGTCTTCACCTGACGATGGCACTCAGCCAAAAACGGGTTTGGGTATGTAAATGATCATTTTCAATTTTTGGATTAGTTGACTTAGATCCACTCTCTGTGGAAAAGTCACCCAAACGGATTAGGAATGGCTTCCATGTACAACTATGCTTACAAATATATTGTGGTGCTCATATCTCCATCCCCTTATAAGCGCCTCGTGCGCTTGGCTAGGAATCACTAAGTGATTTTGTATTTTAACATCGTGGTTCTTTGTAAGAACCCTATACAACAGTGGCATACAAGTATAACTTTGTTATATTTACCAGTTTCCCACTGTCTCAATTCTGTCTGAAACTATTCTTACGTTATCTGCCTAATGACGACAGCTAACCAGAAGACGCTTGTAATGTGCCTGAGAAACATATTGGCAGTGTTTAAACACTTCAAGTACAAATACTTTTCAGCATAAATTTGTAACGGAAAATAATGATTCGGGAAACGCTGCACCTCTCCAATTAAAATTATTCTCTGGTTTCCGATACCTTATTCTCTAAAAATATCTTTCTTCAATCGATTTAGACGAATTGCAATTATTTTGAAATTTTCATTACCGTCTTCTGTCGCGTGAACCTATTTTAAAAACAATTTTGCGTAGGAATGTTTCGAAAGGTGAGGGTTTCGTATTATGCCGCTCAACCACTTACCGATTTTATCAAATTATGGTCACCATGGTGACAAGCGTTCCGAAATGTTTGCTATAATGCGGACTCCCATTTTCGACGTGCTATGAAAACTTGGACTGGTCACGCCGAGCTGAGGACATTCTAATCATATCACTCGGAATCACTAAGTTGTTCGTATTTGACCCTAGTGGTTCGTTGTACGAATGCTACGTGACGATGACTTCAAAGTACAACTTTGTTTCCCACTTTGTTATTAAAGAACTTCTTTATTCAGAGACAACGTTGCCGCAGTGGTTTACGTAATCCATGTGGCGTTAAGAGAATGTGGTAGGCATAACGCATGATCTACGACCACGTGTTATAACGCTGACTGATACTTGGCTGAGTAATTCCGTACACGATTGTGAACGCACCATCCCACACACGATGATTTACAGAAAAGATTGAGCAACAAAAGGTGGCGGTGTTCTCCTATACTTACATGAAAGCATCAATTGTACTATACTTTTCTCTCCTGGGCTAGGTGTCCCAGATCCATGGTTTTACTCTATTGACATGTCTCTTCGCATTGATTTTTCGCCCCCTTCATCATCTACTGTTCTTTCTAATGCAATACGTTTTGCATTGAAGCACCCCTACTCATATTCGCTCCTACTCAATGATTTTAATGTACCGACACTTACCAAACAAAATACCGGTAACGATAACTTCAAAGGCTTTCTTCAAGAAATAATGACTTGCACCCTACTTTACAACCAACGCGATTTCGATCAGAACACACCCCATCTGCCCTGGACCTCATACTCACAAACGAAGAACTCATGATCGAATCTGTTTCTTATACAGCTCGACTGGGATTGAGTGATTATGTTGTCATGACATTTGATTGTATCTATCAATACGAGTCAGTAGAAAATAGTCAACGAACATATATAACTGTTACCAATGACTTACTTCTAGCTCTTATTACTGCCAATTGATGGGATTTCTTTGAACTCCCATCAGCTCAGGAAATATGGGAAACTTTTTTACAATCAACTGCGAATCGTCATTGATGCATCATCAAACTTGAAAAGTATCAGCAACAAGCAGCATCCAAAAAATCCTCTTAGAAGCAGGACTCGGAAATGGGCCTGGTGTAAGTACTTGGACGATCTGTCACGACTAAATTGGCGGAAATACACCTTATTACGAAATAAGTGTGTCTGCCTTATTCGAAATGATAGAAAACATTACCAAATCATTCTTGTCGGAAAATTTGTTATGAATCCCAAATCATAGTGCAAGCCCGTCAACAAACTCCGGCGTGTTAAAATGGGAACACCGCCACTGGCCTGGGATCATATTTCTAATACAATTATTTACAAGTAATCTTTGATCAGATGTAAAAGACCAGATGCAATCCAAGACGTCGCTTACTTTTGGAGGATGGGTCTTCCACCTTAGAATTTTGAGGCAAGCCCCTGAGTGTGTCTGATAGTCTGTATTTGAGCACCATCGATCCTTGTATAAATTCTGTATGGCAGTGGTTTTATGACAGTTTCAAGACTCACAGAATATAAGTAACTGAGCACACATGGCCAGGTACGAGTTGGTGTTGGCCTCCTTCGGTCGATGTTGACCATGGATATACATCACAAACGCATGAATTTTCATGTTCTACAGCTTTTTGAATGACCAAACAGTCCGATTCGGGAGGAACAATCTCTCCCACAGCACTTGCAACGATGGTCAGAACTCGGTTGTAAGGCGCCTGTTGCACGCCGGCGGCGTGATCTGCGTTCAGCAGCCAAGAGCTGTATCAGGAACGAGTAGTGAAGTATAAATTCGGGGGATTTGAGCAACACACCACATTTTCCTTCGATAATTGCTTTTTATGAGCGCGCAATTTTCAATGTATTGGCGCTGCAACTTTGGGGTAACATTTCCCTTCCGACATAAGGTTTTTCATGTTTAGAGTGGCAGAAATCGAGTTAAATAACATTTACCTCACCAATCCTAAGTTTCCCATGAAACCCCCAAGTCATTTTTGGGCATCAAGCGTGCCAATATCAGCGCGTGTCATCCGGATACATGGGAGGATTTGACAACGTTCCCTGCATTCCTTCAAATGTCGTGTTTTGTATGCTTCTGCGGTAAGGTTTCGTTGACTTATTTGCCTACGTGCGCAAGCTGCTTGCAGATTTGGCGTCAGGCATAAAAATACTAATCCTGTGCAGAGCCAAGATCAAGGTTGTTGAGAAAGCTATCCCATCTACCTTGTTCATCGCATTTTTATTAGCCTTTGCTATTTCAACCGCGTCAGCACGGAGACTCTTTATTTACAGCCACAGTATAATTTTACCACTTCCTTGTTGCCAAAGCGCAAATTTAGACAATTTTCCAAAACTTGTTCAACGATAGCTCAAATTCAGATTACCGATTAGCGTTCACCGTCATTGCAGGGATGCTTTCCAAGGCGGTTTTCATAACCGTTTATCATAGAATCCATGATAATCGATGTTTACCCGATATAAACTCCCGGGCAACCGCCATAGTTCATTTTGTAGACGCGGTTTGTAATGCGAACTAAACATATCCTTTCCCTGAAATGAAATATTTAGTAGCGGTATCGTCGTAATAATCTGCACGTTACTCATCTCGAAGCTTTAGTCAAGATTTAATGCGGTTATATTATCCGGTCCAATTAGCGCTCATATTACCAAATTCGCTTTCTTGACTATGAACTCCAATATTTGGTTTGCTATTTTGGTTTTCTTCTTTCGATAATTTAGATTATTTTTCATCCTGTTAAATTACAATACCTTACCACTATGATGTCCAGATGCATGCTATCCCGCAAAACCATGGTATCCTATTGCTAGCATTTCTCGAGTATTCTCACAAAATAATTCTCGTTTGTCTAAAAATAATTTCTTTCCAAATTTCGTTCGCCTGTCGATCAATTCTTCATTCCAACCAATCGCAATCAATATGCCCATTGATTTTTAAATGATTACTATTATTATTTAACAGATATCGCAGAAACCCCAGTGGGCAACTTAAACACAGCTAACGAATCGCATTCAACCAATGTTTCTAACAAGTAAGTCCAAAGTTCCAAATATTTACCGTTTACGTGTTGTCCAAGCTCGATTTATTTTTTGCTCAGCTGATTCATTACATTCGCAAATATTAATGAAAATTGATTCGCGGTTTTTTTTAAATCAATTAATTAAAGATTAAATAAATCAGAATGATTGATGAATCAAGCTAGATGAGACTACAAAATTCGAGGGTTTAGTTGAAACTCACTTGGTGTACACTGGCGTTACTAGACATGATCAGAAAAGGACATTGTATTGATTCTTGTAACCCGACAGTCATGGAAGGTTCGAGACTACCTGCCCTCTGTCAATAAAGATTTTAGATGCCCTGAGCATTGGTTCTATGTATTCCGCCAGTTATCAGCTGTCACGAGTTAACGAACTGGTGTTCTCAACCAATTTCCGTTTCAATGACCTTGAAAGGAATAATTTATTGTTTAAGGTCACATATTTTAGTATAACACGCTGTCCCCTGCAACCAAACAGAATCAACATTCCTGTTTACAGTGTTTATCGTTTTCAACCCAAAGCTCTTTATAATACAAGTTCCATTGTTTGTGTTCTAGTGATGTTGAGTGATCACAAATATTTCTTATAATGCATCGCTCGGCTTAAAAGCTCACCCGAACCTTTCGTTACTGGTGCGACATTGTGTAGATGCGTGAAGTGTCCTAGTGAAGAATGCCAGTCATAAGTTCTTGGACGATATGCAGAATACTACCCCCACGGTATAACAACAACAAGACTTCAGCCACTGATGAACGATATGCCATACGTCAAGGTCATATGAGTCGAATGTGATGAGAGCATGAATGTAGCTGGTTGGCGCGAGATTCACTGACAAATCAGCTCAAAGTGACAACTGGTTGAGGGCATTGTTGCGGTACCGAGGATCACCTACAAAAGACAGGCGCGTGTTTGCCAAGTGCGCGTTAAACGCTTTGATTAGTTGACGTTCTCTTGGGATTCGTGAGTGAACGTGATTAAGGTTGTAAGGTTGACATCAGGGACGAAGTGCGACATGATTGACGCATGGATACGAAACACGAGGGTTGCCGTGGTTAACAACATGATAAACGTTCGGACAAGAAACACGACTTGACCTCCATTGACCTGATCACCACCCCTGACAATCGGTCATCGACACATGTGTTCCACCCAGTTCGATCTTTTGCTCAATTCCCGAGTTTCGCGATTTTCTTCTCATTTTCGACACCTTGACGATTTCGGATAACAGCTTTACCAGGGATATCTTCGGATTGCTTCCGGAGGTTATGACCATTACACTGCCATCGTTGAACAAATACTGAGTTCTTTCTCGCTTCCTGACTAAAGCGTTGACATAATTATCCCTTCACAGGGCAACAGATTTCCACTTAGTCAGCTACTGAATAATGCCTGAAGCCTGGAGCCAAGTTTCCGAGCGGTAAATGCCCATAGGGCCGCCGTGTTTCAGCAGATATGTCGTGCGACACTCAATTGGACGGTTCCGGTTTCGAATTCTCGCTTTGAGAAACGTGTTTACCCCAGATCCCCATCCTACCCAGCATGGGTGCCAAACATAGTTTGAAAATTAGCTGAGGCATTTCAGCTGTACATGGGATTAAATCACATTATCTCTACACTTTCATGTTAACAAAACCGGAGATTAGTACCTAGCGAGTGTGTTTCTCAGTTGCCTGATAAAGAATGAAAAATCGTGCGCGTGACGAAACTACCACGTTCAAGCGGCGTCACATTTTAAAGTATAAAGGAACACCCAAGTTTGGCCTCTCGGTAATACCGCGTCATTTTCCCCTGTTTAAGGCCACTGGTTTGAATCAGCTGTTCGCTTAAACCGACTCAGATGGTGTCGAAAACGCATTATGCTTGTATTTAGTTGAGTATGGTATTTCTTTCTGTTGTTCAAACGAGCACATACCATATGCACTGTATCAACTTGTGCTTTCCTCCAAATTTGGCTACCGTGCAATAGCCAAAAATGTAATAGGCATTCCTTAAATAATCGTGGCATTTGCCGGGTGAAGCATACTTCGCTATACGCTCTAGAGGTTTCGAGTTAGTTGAATATGGCGCATTATTGATTATAAATACGAGGCCTTATTATTGACTAACTACTACATTGATTAGCCATAATCACTTCCGACACTTTTACCAACGACAACGGGCCCAATCTCAATATTTGGATGTAAGACTTCAGTGGGCCGGTGGTAGATCAGTACGAAATTGGGCATGCGCCTCCCTTAAACAGGTGCGTGATATTTGCCCTATATTTAATTCTTCCACGTTGCACATTTCGTATAGTTTGCACTCTAGTCCTGGGCAACCTAACAGTATCGTAGCCCACGTACAGTCTATGACTGTGCAGCACTTTACATGGATCAGGCTTGTGCTTTCATACCATACTATACTCCTTGACGCGTAGCGGGACCATAGAATTTCATACATCTAGAGCATCGATAGACAAAGTAGACCCTGTGGTGGCTGTTAGGGGACCTTGGTATAAATATCTCTTCCTGACTTACTTTACTTACTTTACTTTTGTGCGACTATCTCCTCCTAGAGGATGAGTCGGCTTCATTGACGTCACGGATTGCAGCCACCCACGCTCGACGGTTAGAATCGAGATCCGCACAGATTTTAAACCAGGTCCGGTCCCACGTGCGCCATCCGTAAACTGATCGTTGTCCAAGCAGCTCCACGTCCGATCTCACGGTGGCGAGCCAAGTCTTCACTTGTCCTCCGCTACGACAACGCCATTCTGTGCAGGGTGTCGGCGATAGTGTCATCCTGGTTAGTTCAGCGTCCGAGCGTCTCAGGATGTGGCCAAGCCATCTTAGTCGGTGTTGTCGCAATACCGAATTCAGGCGAGGGATATCAAAACAACGGTGACGAACCTCGTCATTCGTTACTTGCTCATCCCATCGAACATTGAGGATGCGTCGGAGACACCAGTGGTCGAAAACCTCTAGTTTCCACATATCCTCCACCCGCACAGGCCACGTCTCGCATCCATAAGTGAGAACTGGGCGAATCGCCGCTCTGTAAACGCGCTATGATCATATGTATACAGTGAAACGTTTAAAACATGTTAGCTTATTTCAAAACTTCAAATTCATACGCAGTATTGCATAACAGTCATTGCTGTGACCATAGTTAATGGCTTGACAAATAACATTTCAGAGCTTTTATGACTGTTAAGCCCGTCTCTCACTGCCCTTGTCCGAACGAAAACTTAGTTCAGATCACATAGCTTGATGTTTCAAAAAAACAAGCGAGCAATATCGAGTGAGATTAAACGCAGAATTCAATTTTTACGCCAGATTCATTTTTGATTGACGCACTCCATTACCAGTGAAATCCAAGGTAATTCAAGGTATTTATTGGTCTAAAAACCATTAAGCTCAGCACCAAACATAGAATGGTGAAAATTTGAAAACAGAGAAAACAAATTATACAGTGTATAAAGACCCGAGAAACAAATGATTGTATAAGAACTTGTCCAATTTAGTGTTAAATTCATTAAAAATTAATTGAGCGAATAAAGGCAGAAGGTAGTGTTACAAGTAAAACAGAGACACGGACAAAATAAACATACTTTCTACAGTTTAAGCGGGAATGGTTAACAATCAGCGAATATTCATGGGTCCGATAGTTCCGCCTGTCCTTTCCCTTGAAATGTCCTTGTAATATGAAATAGTATGAAAGTACATGCCTGATCCAGGCAAAGTGCACGTGGGCTGCGATACTGTGAGGTTGCCCAGGCATAGACAGATATGAGAAAAGGATAATATCTCCTCTGATACGTCTATAAAGAAAGTCGAACAAATTCAGGTGAGCTATCCCTACTGCTTAAGTCTTGTTTTACATATCGGAAACTAGTTTCGCTGCATAAGTTCTATCTTTCTTGACTCGAGGAGACGAAGACTGCACAATATATTCCATGACCCGCCTCATGTATGTATCCATGATCCATGTACGAATGTGTAATAGTGCAGCATTTCTGTGCTGTGCGGTTAACATCTTGCTAAATTGATTGGTCAATGATAATGAGCTGCATGCTGAAACATGGTGGAGTCTCACTACCATTTCTATTCCCCCCTCATATCTGTCTAGACCTAGTCAAGCTGACAACCCACGTGCAGTCTCTGACTGTGCGGCACCTTGACTGGATCAGGCTTTTGCTTTCATACCATATCATGATCCGTGGGAATATATTAAGAGAAAATTTCCCAAATGACCAGCGTTTGGATTGTGCAGCTTGACTAACAGATTCTACTTTTTGTTCCTTATCATATCATCAGCACATGCGCCCACCACCTATCTCCGGTTTCCTTAGCATGCAGCTTTGCAGGTGACATGGTTTCGTTCATCGGGTTGGGTTCAAGACTGTCGTAGTTGATTTCGCAACTATGGCTTGTTCCCAGTTTACAACTGGTTCGATGGGGATCTGGGTTAAACACATTTCCTGGAGCGGGATTCGAACCTTGAACCGTCCAAATGAAAGTCGAACTTCATATCCGCCAAGTCACATTGACCCCATTGAATTTGCTGTTCAGAAACTTGGCATCAGGCTGCATGCATTATTCAATGGCTAACTAAGTGGGGTTCCGTTGCCCGGTGACTATTTGGAAGGGAGAATTATGCAAACGCAACAGGCAGGAGTTCAGTATGAGCGCTATATTTTCTCGACGCTGGCAATTGATTGTTCATAGTTCAGATCACCAAGCTTGATATTTCGAATAGAAAAAAACAACCACTTTCCAGCGAACTTGAACGAACTCGAAGTCGTAGTGCGCTTGAGCGGTACATCCTTGTTCAACCAATAAAACATCTCGTAAATTAGTATTTTAAAACAAACGAAACCAACTTGTTTGGCCAAATTAAGTTTTGCTATTTCCATATCCTAATCTGCTTACTTGCGAACCACGAAATGCTTTCCGTTTTGTGACAGCGACGCGATAACTGATCATCTCACGGATGAAACCGAAGGTCATCAGTCTGCAGTGGCTCTCATGACACATCAGGAGGGTGAGTTTGTTCGTTAATCGCAAATTGCTTCAAGTAAATCAATTGTTTCAAGTCTTGGTCAAATTACTGTTACATTTCTGTCTTTTGTGAACTCATTTAACATGAAGGTAAACAGAATGATTCAATTCAATTCAATTCAATTTAATGGTCTAAAAAGCACATAGCTTTACAAACACCACAGAATAATATGGGAATTACGAATAACATATGTAGTAAAAGCGGGATTTGTTTGCTTACTGAGGAGTTCAGGAATCAGGGCAGAAAGATGTATAGTTCACTTCGATGTATAGCTTAAAATCTTTTATGGTGCAGAATATATCGGTTCAATATTTGGATTGGTCGACATGAAGTTGTCCAAGTTCGATTTGAATATATCCAATTTGGGCAACGTTACGGGGTAGGGAGTTCCAGGTAAAACATACACGTACAGAATAAAAATACCTCAGACAGTTCAGTCTCGAGTCGGGAATAAGTCATGACTCCGGCTTGTTCGGGGTGGTAGTCGTGTGAGTAGTTTATTCAGGGGATGGTTGGGGGTATGCAGTATATTAGACATAAAAATCAAGTTGCCTCTAAGACGGCGGTAGCGGGAGTCAAAAAGATTGAGACTTGTAATCCGATCTTCGTATTGTTTGTGCTTTAAATCACGTACGAGCTTGGTGGTCCGACGATATATTCTCTGCAAGAGGCTGATGTCCTTGTGTAGCCAGGGCGACCAAGCCTGAACCGCATACTCCATGGTTGGCCTCAAGTAGGTATTAATTATTCGATGAACAGTTTGCTTTGTGAAACTCCCGAACACGCGTTTTAGCAGAAGTAATACTCTTGACGTTTTTCGTAGACAGCTGTGGCGTTATGTGACAATAAAAAGGTGAGGTGAGAAAAATACGCGATGTGAAATCAAATTATGTAGTCTATAAAGACGTATCCTCAAGCTGGGGGGGGGAGAACAAATACTACTCTGGGCTGGTGATTGTAGAAAACGCCGTCAGCGAAACACGGGTATTGTCTATCGCTGTGAGCACTGCGGGATAGATTGTTGTTGTTGTTGTTGATGACGAATCGAACCGTTTAGTTATTCAAAACGCCGTGAAGCATAAATTTATCAAGCGCTTGTGATGTGTACATCCATCGTCATCCCATAAGGCCAACGATAACATTTTACACGAGTATTTTGAGCGCCACAAAACTACTTGATCGATTGATTTACTGCGATTGCCTAGATCAGCCGTATCGGAAGTTCTCCGAGCTCGCATGGCTTTTTCGGGACGTTTCGTCATCAGGTTAAATGACACCCTCCGCTGAACGTCTTTCAAAGTGATTGCGAGCGTGATTCATAGGCGTTTTTCTCTTCTAAGGTTAGTTTTAGAACCAAACCTTTATACCGCCATGTCAAGAACAATTTTCCTCAATCTTTATGCTTTCTTCTGATGAATCCCAAACACGAGACGGACAGTAGAATGTACGTGTAACAGATTTGTCTGTGCCTAATCTTCGACAAGTTCAGTAGTTTTTCGGATTCCATCCTTCCCCATCTCGTTAAGGCTGTATGACAGTTAAGCACTCATTATTTTCTACCGATTTAATGCTGTCCATGATAAGAGAGATGATGTAGCGGATGTTGGCGGTCCTAAAACTTACTTTACTTTACTTTGTGCGACTATCTCCTCCTGGAGGATGAGTCGGCTTCACAGAAGATTCCTGGGAATTTGGGTACAAAGCGGCGTCCCCAGCACCACTCGGCGTTTGTTCGAGTCAGCTTCTCTTGCCTTTGCACAACCAAGTGCGACCTGCAAGGCAGCAGGGAGTTGCCAGAAAGAGGTGGTCTACCAGACTAAGTTCCAGGTTTTTCCTCAGGGTTTTCTCCCGAAGCCTTTCCCGCGATCGGGTATCCCACAAGGCAGCGGAAGTTTAAAATCAGGGTTTTCCTTCCCTTAGATGAAATGCCCTCTCAGGCTAGGGAGATACATCTGCCCGAAGCAAACTGGTTTTCAGGCGCCAGTCACTCGCCCTCGCCCCTTCTCCTATTGGTAGAAGCAGTTCCGCCGGGCTCGGAGAGCCGCTCGTTCAGGCCAGAAGCTGGACTTGGTTGTCAGAGGCTATTTGAGACGCGCTCCATATGGGAGCATTTTATAAACAGTGGGAGCTTATCCCCACTGCCACCCCCGGCTATGACAACCTTTGAAGGTCCTGAAACTGGTCATCTTTATGACGTTTCTTAGTAATTTAATGTTCGTTCACCGCGAACTTTGTGCGGAAATGCTCAAAAACGTTACATTCGCCTTCATGATTTAACTTTCGATAACGCTTTGTTTAACATGACCTTGAATTTCTGTATGCATCAAGAAAACCTCTCCAATGCCGTTGACAATTTACGTGATTCGATAAATTAAATCGGCAATGAAGTTGTTGAATTTTGTTAGGGTGCTACGCGCGGAATCTCATTGCACACACATTCTGTGTTTTTATCAAAGCAGCGAACAAAGCGATCCTTAGGATACACTACCGCGTGGAACTACTTTATCACCATGTTATCAATTCAATTCAATTCGATTTATTGGTCTAAAAAGCACATAGTTTTACAAAAACCACAGAATAATATGGGAGTTACGAATAGCATAGGTAGTAAAAGCAGGATTTTTTGCTTACTGATCAGTTCAGGAATCAGGTAAAATACACAGGGCAGAAATTGTTTTCAACCGGTTGGATGGGGGCATCAACGGTCAAGGGTACGGCTACTTAATTCAGTGGTACATGGGCTTCGCGTCTAGTTACGCTGTGAAGTTCAGGATAAGTTATCATGATTTGATTTCCAATCGAAGTGGAATCACCACTGTACGTTGTCTAACACCACAGCAACTCAGTCGATAATACTAAAGTACAAATTTATCACTGTTCAGAGGGCTCAGTTATGATTCGTATACCAATACGAAATCGTCTAAAATAGCCTCTGACAACCAAGTCCAGCTTCTGGCCTGCCCAAGTGGCTCCCCGAGCCCGGCGGAACTGCTTCTACAAACAGAAGAAGGACGGAGGGCGAGTGAATGGCGCCTGAAAACCAGTTTGCTTCGAGCAGATGGAGATCGTTAGCCTGGGAGGGCATTTTATCTAAGTTAAGGAAAACCCTGATTTTAAACCTTCGCTGCCTTGCGGAATACCCTATCGCTGGAAAGACTTCGAGAGAAAAACCAGAGGAAAAATCTTGAGCAGAGTCTCGTAGACGGTTAGATGGTGCACCCCACATCTTTCTGGCAACTCCCTGCTGCGTTGCAGGTCGCACTTGGTTGTGCAAAGGCTATAGAAGCTGACTTGAACAAACGCCGAGTGGTGCTGGGGACGCCGCTTTGTACCCAAATTCCCAAGACTCTTCAAAAAAGCTGACTCATCCTTCAGGAGGAGATAGTCGCACAAAAGTAAAGTAAAGTAACGAAACGAAATCGTCTGCCTAATATCGAGTGGACCCTCACAGATTTCGATTTAGCAAGAATGGACGATTCGAACCCTGAAATGATGGTTTGAAACTTGCTAAGCTGAAATTGACAGAGGAGAGGCCAGTGTTTTGTGACTTTTCTCCCGATCACTTTCATACCCGTCTGCTTATCTGCTTTCGTGTTGCTTGGCACTTTGTCTGGCTCCAGTTCTGCGCATCGTGATGATGATGATGACATTTTCCCTCATCACTTTATTACTTCAACTTCTATTTCGAACTGATTATTGCAAATCGCGATTCTAGAGAAATGAGGTTAGTTGTGGATTCTACGCGATCAGAAACGTGATCACAAAAACAAGTCATTGCGATTTTCCAAGTTAACTCAACAAACCATGAAGTTGTATTCCGAAGCATGCTGTGCGCTAGGGGTTAACCCAAATTTCAAGGTTGTAAATCGATTAAATCTTCCCCTTCTCCTAGTGGTTTTTTTTACTTTGGTTCAGAGAAGGTTTAAGTGATTTTTCACGAATGGCACCGCGAATAAGCTGCTTGCGAAAACAGAATAATGAGTGACCTGTTGTGTATCGTGGGTAAACAAACCTCTTCATATCCCTCCCACTCTCTTAATGCGAACGGAATATTCGTTTCTAGGCCAAATTACAAAATCAGTTTTGTTACAGAGATCGGAGAAACGGCCAGTCTTCACTAGGGAAAAAAGTATCCTTTCAATGTGAGCACTTGCGTCGGTTTCACTATGCCAATCGGCTCTCCACGTGTAGTTTATATAGGGGCAATTTATTGCCTATGAGCCAATCACACGCCTCTATTGGTAACGTGAATCGATATTATTTTCACGACTGTATTTTCAAGATGCTCATACCATTACATAAAATGGCACACTATGGATAAAACTGTTTAAGACGTATCGAAACTCAAAACATACTCCAATTTGAACCGATATCGATGTATGTATGACGTCACAAGCCTTGATCCAGACCAGAGTTATCATGCATGTTTGCACCAGACTTATCCTCCAGTGGTTCCTCGTTTAAGGGATGGGGATGTGAGCACCAGGGTCAAGTGGTTGGCAATGGCTTCCACTGTTTAAAGGCTCACCGAACCTAAGCTTACTGACTCCACCTGGTGGTGTCAAACAGCCAGAAACTGACTGTGTTCTGTAAGTGCAAGGATGCACGCACTCCAAAATCGGTCAGTTCCAGATAAACCATTGTTTTATCGATTGACCATTACTTGGTTAACGGTCAACTTGGTAAACGCATGCGAAATGCTCAGGGTCTCGTTAAAGTTTTCATGACCTTAGAAGGGGTCAATCACTTGTAAAAAAGACAGTAACCTCTATGGTTAAACATAATTATGGCTCAAGCAAACGGTCAGTTAACGGTCACGTCACTGAACCTGCTTACGTGCGCATTACGCGTGTAATCAAATTATCGGTCAATTAGTCGAGTCTTAACCAATGACATTCCTGTGTTCGAGATGCTGTTATCCGATTGGGGGATAGAATGTTAAATAGGTTTTATAAAGCAAGCTTGTAATCGTGTCACTAACAATTCTGCAGGACGCGCAACTGATTTCGCATTAATGAAGACGCGTTGTGTGAATATGTCTCGTTTCGAATCTTCAAGCTCCTCTGTATCTCATACCAACTCGGCATTGTTCAACGTTTTAGTTGGTCAACAAGAACATCTCCCGACCACACTGGAACATGACGATGTTTGCGATGATAAAATTCACCAGGCGGCCAGCCATTTGACAAGTTCCACGATTCAACATGTGGATATCAACGAAAATTCCTCAGACAACGCCTCCACAACCTCACCTCCTACCATACAAGCGGAGCTAGTGACATCTTGTACAGAGGACGTTTGTCACTCTTTTGAGAGCCTGCTAGATGCGGCACAGTTTGTGTATGCTCAACATCAGTTGGAGGAAGCAGAGGCTGTGTTCAGTCGTCTTATATCCAAACTGGCCGAGCCGAAAGATTTGGCCAACACATTTGAAAATCTCTCCTCCGAATCTGGGGATGATTTGGGAACGAATGCGAACATGCCTTCGAGATCTCCGGAATTTTCTCCCGTGCTTGGGTTCATTCTCTCGCAACCCGCGTCGCATTTGTTCCCCAATTTATTCCGACCCTCACCTGCGGGACGGAAATTACAAGACTTGTGTGATCAAATTGCTTTCAAACTAAAAAGAGCGAAACATGCGGTAAGCGGTGGTTTTGATGACCTTGAATTGTTTTTTTTGTTTTTTCGTATCCTGTTATTCACTATTAGTTAGCCTAAATGGCACCATTTTATTTGAACGGAATAGTTTTTCACACTATTTTTGTCTGAACCTCTGAAGCGTTTATGAGCGGTTTTCATTGCCGGCCTGGGTTTATCAACCCGAACTTTCAATGGAACATTACTTTTGTACTCACTAATTCAGGTGTATTTTGGTTCACACTTAAATGACGGATGTTGTCTGAGTATTTACCGAACCCACTCGCTGGATTATTTTATCACTAACCAACATTTTCCGATTGGTATACATCATTTAACGATTTTCTCCACATGCATTCCTTTTCCTTTTTTCGCGTTTGCTGTCTGCTTTTGATTGTTCCACAGTGCATGCCGTCATAACTAACGCTCTTCGTCAATGAAACAGGTTCAATTCGGTGTAATTTTAGATAACAATTTTGGTGACGCAGCAAGAACGCTTTGAGATGGGTCTTCCATACGTATATGTCCAAGAAACGCTGTTTCGAATAATGATTATGTTTTAAAATGTCCGGCTGCTTGGGGTGTATTTACATCCCACTACTGGACGCAAGCTCTTTAGATTCAGGGTTAAAAAGCAAACGCATAACAACATCCCAGGATTACTTTATGAATGAAATGTAGGGCTCATGAATAATCTTGTTTCGCATATGCCGGTCCAATTGTGCTTTGAAGGTCGCTTGCTCTGTACGGAGACTCCACCACATGTTGAGGTAGGGAATTCCATACACAGCCAACTATGGCGCGGTCTATCAATGAGTGGACTTGGGATGTATGGGGATAGGCTATGTCTGCTTGTCAATTTCTCGTCACACAATTCAAACAAGTGTCTGAGTGGATGCCGTTCGGTAGACACAATTCTATGGGTAAGCATAATGTCGTGGCGTATCTTCTTCTGGGTAAAGTCACATAGACCCAAACGCCACAATATTCTAGTTTATGGAACATTACAAAGACCCATCACTAACTATGACGATCTATGATGAATTTTATCGAAAAGGGCGAGAGGCAAAGGAGTTCAGATCTCTATTGCGTAATCTATTGTTGGACGAAGGTAGACGCTCGTTATTCTTGGCAAAGTCACTAGCGAGAATGTTATAAAGATTATTCGAAGAAGCCTGACAATATTTTGACAGTGATCTGCACCCTTCCATACTCCGAGGTCTTTTTACACCGAGCCCCATGCCATACTTTAGTTTTCAATCGAGCCCACGATGGCGGGTTGATTAAGCTTGGAAACTGTCGTTACATGGTGAAGAAATAGAATTTGAAGACACTATTATATAGCGTTCGTACCACGAACCAGGATGGTTAAACCTTGAACCCTATAGAATAATATGGATTACCGGGTAAAGCGCTCAAAACGCTTAAAACTGACCCATGCATGGTCCTATTCGTTTAGTTTGTTCTCACCCATAAGTTCATTCTCCGCAAAATATGTAGTGATGTCATCATCGAAATAAACACCACGTACATTGTCGTGAGCGATTTGGGACATGTGTACGTTCACCATCTTTCGTATTCGGCAATCGCCCTTTGTCCAATCGATCCGCGATTACCAAACCTATTCACACCCAGCCCACACATGACGATTTGTTTTTGCCATGTGAACTCCGCGATGTGATTTATTTTTCGGTTCGATAAAGCACTTCCTCATGTTATCCATCTTTCGCTTTCGGATTGACAGAAAAAATCGATAACCATACTTGCAAGGTAAACAAATTAACCGAGTTGAATAAACAAACGCGTGTAATTGGCCGTTTTTCCTTCATTCATTTGCTCACATCGAAATATGCGTCGCTTGGGTTTGGGAATGATTAGATATCACCACAGATCGTAAAATGCATCAGCTCAATGCTCATCTCTTGACCACTGGACCCACAGATTTCTCCCGGCCTCAGTTGCATGGATTTTGTGCTATTTTGTGCACTTGAAGGAGCTCTGATTTGTAAAAAGGATCTTTCCAACGCTAGTCTATGCCTAATTTATCACAAAGTCTGACGAAGAATTAGGTTTAGGTAAACCGTTAACATCGATGGTTGGTCTAATCACAATCTCGTACACGCGATTGTTGGATCGCCTCACTAAGTTCGGTGACTTTCACCAAACGCGTTTGTCAACTCCGAAAGCAATGAACAACTTTCTTTGTATCGTGTTTCATCCAATGAGATAGATATCTTTCCAACGGCTTCTTTACTATCCGTGCGTTATCTTGCTCGCGAGTGGATGTGCTTTTTTCGATCGCATTGTAGGATTCTTAATGCGCTACGACCTCTATGTTACAAGACTATTCTCTTCCTCTCATGCACGGATGTGCAACCGTGGAGCACTTCTGTGATGTACAGCTAAAACCGTGCTTAACTGATTTGTGACCGGTAGTGAGCTGCATGCGAATGCACGCTGGAATCTTACAGTCATTGCTATTTTCCTGTCCCATATCTGTCTAGGCAACCTGACATTATCTTAGCCCACGTGTAGTCTTTGTGCGGCACTTTGCCTGGATCAGGCTTGTGTTTTCATACATACATACTTCACTCATGTGCAATAAGCATTAACCTTTAATGCCTTTCTAGATAAGTTAGATGCCTCTATCAGTGTATTTTTCACGAAGAAATTCCAACAGCTGTAACGTTGGACGTCAAGGTCACCCTCCTCTTATCGCAAATAATCCCACCTGTAGCAACAAAGTTAGGTGCCACTTGAGACCAACGGGAAAGCATGAACTTTCAGCTTCAAATCGGTTGAAACAGAGCTTACAGTTATACACACTCAGAATCGTGATCAGTGGCGGTTTTGTAGTCGAAGTCTTTTTGGAATGTTTGATTAAACCGGTATGTTGTCAAGTGATGTTGACGAGGACAGCTTGCCGTGATGCGTGATAGTGAAGACCGCAGGGAAGCTGTCATGCTGATGTTGCTCTGCTCGTTCACAAACTCTTCTATTGCTTCAGGAGCTTTCGAAGTACCAACCCCTTCATCGTTTTTTTCAGTCATTGTTGTATTGCAGTTAGGTATTCGTTGATTCCTATGGATCTTTTGCTGTTCCCTTTGATGATGCTGTTGATAAATACTCAAGGGTTTCTGCGGTAGTAAGGTTTTACCAACTGATCTAGGAAGGTGCTAACGTGTGGACGTTTGTGCGGTTTTTTTTCCTGCTGCATCGAAAAGCAATCGATCGATTTCAGGCTCAGACCGAATTATGACCACGTTGGCCACATTCTTTTGGATTTTGTTGATACGAAACGCCACTATTTTTACACGAAGTATATTGTTTCAAAATGCGCCCAACCGTTTCAACCATCATTGCACACCAAACTCGGTTTCAGTTACGTCTGCTACAACGCATTCGAGCCCGAAAGTCTAACGCTAAAACGGTACCTTCATCTGTGGCGCGTGCGTTAAACGAACTGATCACCACCTCCGATCGCGAGACACGCCGAGCCACGTTTCTGGAACAACTCCACCAAATATGGCCTGGCGCTTCCATGGCAACCAACTTACCCAAACCACAACCTCGTGTCTATACCAACCCCACCGAGTGTCCCCTGTCGTTGTTGTCGTTTGTCAGCGGTGTGCAATGCCCCCGTAGTTCAGAGCTCTCATCAGATGGTACAACGTCGTCATCACACAGAAAAACGTCTTGGACTACCACCGCGACACATTCAGAAGCGTTGAGTGTCCAAGTTTCACTGCCGACTAGTCTGACAGGCATGGTATGTGGTGTGTCGCTTTCTTCAAGTGTTTATAAAAGAAGTATTTTGCCTACATTTCACTATCACTTTTCAGACTCCTGCAAGTTGGCCCAACTTTTCAGAAAATCATTCAACACAACGGGGGGCAATCTCACCCATTTTTTCATTTCCATCATCCTCCGTTTCTCCTTCATCAAATTCGACGATTTCTTGTGGACGTCAACCGGCAGGGCGTGGACGCCGTGTCAAGCGCGTGCTCAATCTGACGCCGACAGAGACGAATAGGAACAAACAAACTTGCGATTCGGCCCATTCACCACCTTCGCACAGTGTGCCCAACACGCCATCCAAAGGTTTGTCTTTCATTACACTGTCACGTATTGGCTGTTAAATGTATTCTATAATGATTTTCCATCCATCCATCCATCCATCCATCCATCCATCCATCCATCCATCCATCCATCCATCCATCCATCCATCCATCCATCCATCCATCCATCCATCCATCCATCCATCCATCCATCCATCCATCCATCCATCCATCCATCCATCGATCCATCCATCCATCCATCCATCCATCCATCCATCCATCCATCCATCCATCCATCCATCCATCCATCCATCCATCCATCCGTCCATCCATCTATCTATCTATCTATCTATCTATCTATCTGTCTATCTATCTATCTATCTATCTATCTATGTTATCACGGTTCTAGTGGGAGATTCCTCCTCACTCATATTTAACTTTTCATTGTCTTCTGTAGAATACACCGAAAACCTATTCCATCCAACAAATGGTCGCACTTCTCCTACCCCAAGTTCCTCAACACCATCTAATTGGATGGGACGGATTAAGGTAAGTCTGTTGTTTTCGTTTCGTATCATTTCACTGGAGCAAATGTGTGTGCGTTTTCATCGATCCTCATGATATATTAAACATCAGCCTTTGTTCTGTTTTTTTAGTGAAATATCGATTTTCTGTCCTTCTTTAATGATTGCCGCTTGTTCTTCCTCGTTTTTTTAACGACAAAACATATTTATCTTATCATTCCTGAATCTACGTGACAAAACTAATGGGATTCGACATTTTTACCGAGCGAGATTTATCCTTTTGAGACGGCACGCCTACGTTCTATCCAAAAAATATTAAACATTCTACCACGATTTCGACTAAGTAATCCCATTTTCATGAGCAAAATACACAGGTGATTTGAATGAACTCCTTTTCGGTATCACGTGCCCAATACCAACTGGACAGCGATAAGCATGCGATTAATCGATTTTAAATGCTGAACAGGAAATCCATGTCACGTGATATTCATCAGTCTGGTTGGGCTTGCTGGATTGAATTTCATTGATTGCTATCAAGTGACCCCCGTGATTTGGTCAATTCACGTGATCACGTGAATTTAAATTCAAACGAATCGTTATATAAAAAGGTAGACACGGCACGTGTCGTATGTGTGGTAATTTGTTCGTTCGACTTGCCACATCACACACAGCACACAATTGATTTTGTTATTTACCCAAACCGAGTTCACGGTGTCATTTCGAGAAGTGTTTTGGAAAACTGTTGATAGAGAACAGGACTAGCATGAAAGATCTATGTTTCTTGGTTTCTCTTTTTTAGATATCAGTTTAGTTGTTCAAAATACTATATTCTTTTGATAGAGGTATCTTGAGGCGAATGATCGAAGATATCATGTCGTTCAAGATGGCAGATTGCAGCATGTATTGCGAAATTATTTGAACCTTGTTGCGAAACAAACGTTAGTTTCAGAGCTTTTAATATTCTTGTCATTCACAGTGTCACTTCTTTCCACATTAGTCAATACCCATCCAAGTGGCTTATCTTTTAACCCGAAACCCTTCGAATTTTATTATCAATTTTCGGAAAACGTCATCTGGTCATTTTCGAATACTTTAAAAACTAAAATTCTACAAAAATAAGCCAAGTGATTATTTATAACTGGACACGCCTGTCACTCGTTTTATCCTCTGGACAACCATACAAAATATGGTTTAATTTCATCTTGTAACCGAGTGAAAATCGTTACGTAACACAAGCTGATTATCGATCCGATTTCTATCCAAACGAGGCAGGTGCAGCTTAGACTCGCTTTTAGCACTTTTTCACGAGTAAACAGCTGTTCTATCGCAGAAATGGACTCGAAAATTGGACCGGAGTTGTTCCGTGTTAACTAGATGGTTTCAGAAGCATTCAGTGATACAGCAAATGTCAATGCTGTTGAAAAATTCGCCCAATTTTCTTTCAATTAAGTGTCCAGTTTCACTATATGGGATTCGGTATATGAATATGGTCACAATCGAACGGTTTCAAGTTGATCGAGTACAAACATCACGAAGCCTGTTATCGATCGTGTCTGGTGAGTAAATACGGATAGTTTATAGGCGGCTCGACTGATTTATGAGATAGAGTCATGTTATTGCGCGTCTTGGTGGTGTTATCGCCGTTAGTGGGCTATTTATTTGCGGCGTGTTGTAATTCACTCGTAGATGGCATCAGTGCCCATGTTGACACTAAATCCAGCTGTTCCGAACGCTCAAGCGATTGGGAGAGGAATTGTATTATTGTATTCCTCTGTATTCTGTGAACGTTTGTGTATCGTTGACCTCTGTCGGTCAATGCCGATCCTGGATGGATATCGCGACCACATGACTATCTCATACTTCAAATCCTATCACCTGAGTAAACAGTCCGATTGGGGAGTTGCAATCTTCCCTACAACGTTCATAGCGATAAGCGATATGTAGCGTTTGCGCGCTGACGGTGTGACATCCATTCAGCAGCAAGGAGCAGCTTCTGCTCTATTCCAGATTGATAATGACGTGCCTTCAAAGTGAACGGTCAAGGGCAACCTGTCGCATCTTTTTATATACGTATCTGAACCGAAAAATCTGCCTGCCTAAAGGTGAAAACCATGATTTCTGCACTTCATAGATTAGACTGTTTCGAGCAAGACCGTTTCTTATTTTACGCACGAACCAACCAGCATAGGCCACTGGAATCAACCCGGAAGAAAAGCATACTTGATGCATAGTGAAATAGCCGTCGACATACACTTTGACAGGCTTACGCGGGATTCCAGGCTTATCACCACAGTCAGAATTATCAACGTGCCTAAATGATGGTGATTGTATTTCGTTTCTTTGAAATTCCTTGAATGCTGTGATGTATATTTTACCCCCTTCTATATCATGCAGTCTTTTTTCGTTCGTTACACTGTTCATATTGGTCTACGACTACTTGTCCATCCTGGGCAATTTGTAAATTTAGGCGTTTTTGTTCTTTGCGGATTACGTACACCCTCATTCAATACCAAATGTTTTTCGGTCTTTTCCAGTGTTACCTTCCTGTGTGAACAGCAAGAATGTTAACCCGCTTTCTGTGTCTCGTTTAATTTAGCACCGACAGCAACTTTATTCCACTCAACTACCCTCTCCTCATACGCTTCGACCCGAGCGCAAGCGATTCCCTTCAACCGGTCTCACCGATGCTGGTGGGACATCGAACTGGTTCCACGACCGGGACAGCAATCATAATGGCACACGACCACCAACTCCTGATATGCGACGAAGCGATTTGGATCTGGCAGACCTGTCAGACGGGACACGAGTTTTGTTGATCCAAGACACGCATCTACGCGCGGGCACGCTTTATCTTACTGGTACAGCCTGTGAGTACATTATGGTTGAGAAAGCATTTGGTAGCTTTAGAATAACCACAGGATCAGGTATACGTAAAATTAATAATATGAATTGATTTGCATGAATAGGGTAAGGCGAAGTGAAAGGTTTTGTTAATACGTTAGGCAATATCAGGGTTAGATAGCACCTAATGGTCAAGTTTCGATTTGACTATAGATAATGGCAGGTAGGGAATTCCGAACAAATGAAACTGAATAAAAATACCTGCGGCAGTTCCGTGTGGTATTTCCAACGTGCAATGCTGACCTCGGATGATGCTAGATGTTCGACGTTGGAATAAGTTATCCGGGGGTGGAAAACAGTATTAAGAACCATAGCATTTGTGATAATCACAGCGATGAGTCTGTGGTTCATCGTTCAAGCCTACTCTGCTCACAACCGCAATCGAAACTTTATTGTATTGAAATCAATAACATTTCCTGACAAATGATTGGGCTTTTGTATTTTCCATCATAATTTTCAAATAATCGGTTAAGAGGCTAACCTTTTCAGGAACGCTCACGTCTTTCTAAATAACTCAAAAATGAATCTTTCTGACTTTTTCGTCAAACAATATGCAAACATAGTTTGTTTGATCTATTGCAAATTTTTATTAGGTGAACCATCTTTCCCTCTTTTTCAGCCCCAAGGTTTCTTGCAGCTCACTTCTTCTAACGGCCGATCTGAAATAGCCGAAAATTCTAGAGAGTACTTACCTAGACACATTTGTTTCGTAATCACACTGGCATCCAGTGAACATTAAGACCAAACTAGTGATAACAACAATATTTTACCCATACAGTATCTTGCGATTCATTGAATACTCTTCGTGGTATCATGCTGGCGTTTATCACAGTAATCTTGACTGTATCAATCCTTTATAATCCCGTTCAAATTGAGCCGCGTTCACCAGGGTTTTTTGAACAAATTTCAATTTTTCCTTCTTCACGCTCCTTATCTACGAGCTGCAATCTCGCTATCATTTAGACCCTTTTACACGGGCGCCATCTCCGTTAATTGGCGACCGAATTCGTCTAGTCGAATTCTAGTGTAATTTAACCCGAGAACAGCATCACATTTCGCGACGTCGTATCTGGTTAGTTAGTATTCACAAACTCTCTCGAGTTCTGACTACGATGGCTGTTTTGTGGCTATATCAACAACCTTGGCGTCGTCTCAAAACCGTCATGGTATATTGTCAATAACCTCACTTATTCCAGGTCATCTATGGCGCCGCAACACCCCTTCGCTCCATTCCAATACTTTGATTCGTGAAACACCACATGTCACCTTGCGAGACAGCGGAATAACGATTGTGTCTACAGAGGTCATATTTGCGTTTTCTTTGGGTTCACTACGACTAAAAGGGACACGATGTGTTGTTCAGTGTATTTGTGTAAACACCAGTTGCGGTGGTGACGACAAGGAGATCAGATCGGTTGGACGACCACAACAGATGTTGCTGGCTCCGTCTCGACTGGTCGGGTATATGACGCTACACAAATGTGCTAGTCTGGAGAAACATTCATGAAGGTTTAATCGCGATCGGTCAAACGGGGATCGGTAGCTCAAGCCGTAAGGCGTGAGACTACAATGGTGAAGGTTCTGGGTTCGAATCAGACCCGAGACAGGATATGCACTGCTGATGAGCTCAAATAAGAACGGAACTCGAGTTCAGTGCTTCCAATGTGGACCGGTGTGATAAACTTTGTGAATATTTCGAAGGACCGGCGATTGTTTGATTTGAAAGTTTCCCAAATTTAATCAAATTGAGTTCAGCCTTTGGTCTCTCATGGGGCATAGGCCACCGGTAGTGAGTTGTATGCGAAACACACTGGAGTCTTACTGCCATATCTGTCCCTATTTTCAATTCCTATGTCTGACTTGGCTTGGACAACAAGAAAGTATCTCAGCCTACGTGCAGAAGCATGCGGCATCTTGTCTTGATCCGGGCTTGTAATTTCATACATTTCATTCTTGATTCCTTCCGGTTTTCGGCTAAGCACCAGCCTCTTTATTTTCATATGTCGATTAAGACGGCGCGTTCCTTCACTAGTTTAGCTTCCATTGGGCTTCACATTAGAGCTTTCTTTGAAATGCCTTCAATGGGATTCCAAAGGGTTTCTAAATTGTTACCAGATAATCTTTGTGCACGGCACAGAACGTCGCTGACTTGCCTGCTCCAAATGAGACATTGTCTCCAATTGGGGATGCGTCTCATATTCAGAATGGTTCACAAACGATTGTATTGTTTTGCACTGAAAAGTTATTTGGCACACGATGTTAATCGCACGGGTAAACAAAATTTGAACCTGTATGTCACCGTTGAATAAAGCTGGCACGACCAACCTGTTTGATCACATGTGTCCAAACACGTGTAGATGGATTCTACTCACGGGATTGAATGCATGTCCACCCCACGACCGGTTTCATGCTAGTTTGACTCATCATGTAGGGGCAGCACAATCAGTATCCGCATGTCTTGAAAGGGAAAACAAGGGTTAAACTTGTATATCACTGTTGGATGAGGTTGGCATCACTAACAACACGAAATCGGTCGTGCAGTGTGTGCGATGGCAATGATTGCAAATAGGGTTTTTTGTTAAATCCTACGGGTTTAATCCCACAGCTCTTGGCATTGACCCGGCGAGTTGGGAAGAACTTGCTCTTGACCGCTCACTTTGGAGGCATTGTGTAAAGCGTCGTCTGCAAGCTGGGAAGGAGCAGATACAGCTCTTGGCTGCTGAACGCAGATCACGCCGCCGGCGTGTAACTGACCGCCCTACAACAAACCGAGTTCCTGACCATCGTTGCAAGCCTGCGGGAAAGAGTGTTTCCCCCCGAAATCGGACTGGTTTAGAGTCATTCAAAAAGCTGTATAACATGAAAATTCAATGCGCTTGTGATGTAACATATCCATGGTCGACACTCGACCGGAAGTAGGGCCACAACACTTTTAAACCCCTCATCATGTAGTGTTGCACTGAACAGACCTAATCGTGATTTTTAAAATTCCCCCAGTTCCTTGAATCCTGAATATTTTCTTTTGCTACATTTCAGAAATCGCGCTTGCGTTAGCGGAAGTTATTGCGTAATTCTGACAAATCGTATCTAACATACTACGGTACTACATTAGTAACAATGTTATTTTATGGTGTTGTCAAATGCTTGTTTACAACTTAGCATTGAGACAGTGTGCCCACCTTTCGGTTAGCTTAGCAATACTACAGAGTCGTGTTCGGTTTCCTTTATTTCAGTTATTTTACTACTGATATGTTTTAAAGTAACATAGATCCGTATAAATTCAATGCGCTGTGCATATAGCCGTCAATTGTTGTGTC
>JACCGJ010014090.1:0-13383 GCA_013407085.1 Atriophallophorus winterbourni | reverse complement strand
GAGGGTTGTGAGTGGGTTTTCGCCATGGCAAGCGTTCTCCTATAAAAAGCCACAAAAATCCAATGATGACACCACGACGCGGCGGATGTGACTCGCCGCTTCAAAAGTCACTGCCCCTTGTCCTCCAAGGACATTGTATGGTGCACAGGCAAAAACTGCAGTCACCAACCTACCAACGGGGTTATCGGGCTCCGAACTGGAAATTCCCAGAAAAGGGCGTATGAACCGCTTCGTCGGTCACCGGCCACCGATAGGTGCGAACCTCTCTCGCTCCACTGCCTTGTGGGTAAAGCCACCGCGCTAAATGCTCGGGGTGGGACCCCCTAAACAAAATCTCCCCTACTTCGGTGTAGGCAACCGGGTAGTATCATGCCTACGTTCAACGACGACGATGATGACAACGCCACATTCTACCACTACGAATACTATCTTCGAAAGCAATTCTCCAGAACCCACTTCGCAAACACACATCATCCCCTCACCCTCTCTCCCTGATGCACTTCGGACCATCAATGCTGGACGCATTTCGTCGCAGCCAACTGTCCTTAGACAGGTGTCGATACCCAACGCTCTCCTCCGACCGCGCGCCCCTATTAGGCTTGCATCGTTCAATGTCCGCACCCTGCAACAACCAGAACAACAGCTGGGACTAGCCCGCTCACTAGAGACACTAGGTATCGACATATGTTGCCTATCGGAAACCCGTCTTCGCGACACGGATTCGGTATTGCAACTGAGTTCTCCTATGCCTCGTGGGAGTAGGTTCTACTTACGTGTGTCCAGTGATACCGTTGCTTCCTCAGCCGGCCTAGCAGGTGTTGGGATTATTCTAAGCCAGAAAGCGGAAACCTCCCTCATAGATTGGATACCCGTTAATAGCAGACTGTGCGCAGCGAGATTTCAGGGTTACAGCAGAGTAAACAAGCATAGCGACAAGAGACGTAACTTATTCGTGATCTCGGCTTACGCACCCACGAACTGTGGGGCAGATGAGGTGAAGGACGAATTCTACGAAGAACTTCGTTCTCTGTTAACGAAAGCAAGCAGAGGCGATATAGTAGTGCTTGCCGGCGATCTCAATGCCCGAGTTGGATGTATAGCGCACTCCGAGCGCTTCCTTGGAGGGAAGTATGGAATGTCAGATGACCGTACAGACAATGGAGAGAGATTGTTGTCCTTCTGTGAAGACCACCGCCTCTTTCTCGTCTCCACAAATTTTAGACATTCCAAGCGCCAACTAGCTACCTGGCGATCCCCATCACAACGTACTTGGGCGCAGCTTGACCACATCGCGATAAGCTACAGGTGGCGGGGTAGTGTCAAAAACTGCAGATCATACTGGAGCACCAGTGTAGATTCTGACCACGCTTTAGTTTGCGCAACAATCAACCTTCAATTCGGAGGCAAACCCAAACAAAAGCGTCCCAAACTAGACACAAACGCGTTATCGCTGCCTGAGACAAAAGCCAGATTTAGGGATACCCTATCGGTTTCCCTTTCCAAAGATCGGCCGGTCGAGCTGGATCGTCATTGGCACTACTTTAAGCAAGCACTCTATGACTCTGCTACGAAATGCTGCAAAGTCACTCGTCAACCGTCACACCGTTGGGTCTCTGCTGAGTCCTTCATGCTACTCGAACAGCGCCGTGCCATACCGAGTGGTTTAGAGTATGAGGACGATCGGAAGTGTCTTAGACTCCTAATCAAAGATAGTTTGAGACGTGACCGTGAGTCTTGGTGGAAAGAACGCGCCTCGGAAATGGAAAGAGCGTCAGCCATGAACAACATGAGGAGACTTTACCAATTGATTCGTGTCTGTGGCCCTAAGCCGCAAGGTCTGAGTGAATCCATCCTCGAGGATGACGGCTCGCGCACAACGAGCCTTCACAGACGTTTGGAAAGATGGAGAGAATATTTCTCTCAGCAGTTTATTCAGCACCGTCCCTCAGACACCGCCGACATCCCTCAATCCACTTTGCAGTGGTCCGTGTCGCTAGCCCCGCCCAGTGTCGAAGAAATACGAAGAGAGATCCAACTACTAAAGCGACACAAGGCGCCGGGCCCCGACGAGCTTCACCCGGTATTCTTCAAGGAAGGAGGCGAGGCAGTCGTAGCAGAACTGCGCGAGCTGTTCTCAAAGGTTTGGGTGGATGAGAGGGTACCTGCCTCCTGGGGTGAATAGCTAGTAATACCAGTCCATAAAAAAGGAGCGCGGAACGAATGCTGCAACTATCGCGGAATTTCGCTTATTCCAGTGGTAGCTAAGATATTGGTCGCCATCCTCCTTCGCAGACTTACCCCGATTCGTGAGGGCACTTATCGCGAAGAGCAAGCTGGCTTCCGACCAGGGCGCGGATGTGTAGACCAGATCTTCGTTCTGCGACAGTTGCTAGAACACCGTCACCTGTATCAGCGACCTACCATGGTGGTGTTTCTGGATATCAGAGCCGCCTTTGACTCGGTTGACAGATCCGCCCTATGGAACTGCTTACTTCGCAATGGAATCCCATCGAAGTACGTCGCTATCCTAAAGGACCTATACGCACACTCGATAGGGAGGGTAAGGGCGTACGATAGCCTGTCAATGCCATTCAGCACCACAACGGGTGTAAGACAAGGTTGTCCAATCTCCCCGTTCTTGTTCAATTTCGCCATCGAGGACGTCCTCCGGAGTGCTCTCAGCAGTTTCTCCACGGGTGGCGTTGAGCTCCTTCCAGGTGAGCGGATTATGGACCTGGACTATGCTGATGATATTGCCTTATTGGGCGAAGACCCAACATTTATCCAACAAGCTTTGGATATGATGGCAATGGAGGCATCTAAGTAAGGGCTGTTCTTCTCGCCAAGCAAGAGTAAAGTGCTCCTTCAGGACTGGTCTGGTGAACTGCCAAATTTTGCTATAAATGATCTGATTCTCGATCATGTTGAGCAGTTCAAATACCTAGGAAGTCTGGTGGTTGCTGGGGGACGGATAGAGAAAGAAATCACGTCCAGAATTGCTAAGGCCAGAATGGCATTCGCTAAACTTCAGTGCCTCTGGAAGAGACGTGATTTAAGCTTGAGTTTGAAAGGAAGGATATATTCCACCTCGGTAAGGACAGTATTGCTATACGGGAGTGAATGTTGGACAGTTCGCTCAGAAGATGTTAGGAGGCTTGAGGTTTTCGACCAACGTTGTTTGCGTAGGATTGATCACGTACGGTGGCAACACCACGTTTGCAATTCTGAGGTCAGGCGCCGCGTCTTAGGAAGCAACGGCACTAGCCTTCAGACAGCCATTAACCGACGTCGCCTCCGCTGGTTGGGGCACGTCCTGCGCATGAAAACCGAACGGTTACCACGCCGAGCGCTTTATGCGTCAGCTGGTACAGACTGGAAAAAAGTGGCTGGCGGTCAGCCACTAACATGGAAGAGTGGCTTGAAAAGGCTCACTTCTGGTTTAGCTAGGGTTGGACGAGCGCGCTTGCCTGGATGGGGTGCAAGAGAAGGGGAGAGTGTATGGCTCGACACATTGGCAACGATGGCAATGAACCGACATCAATGGAAAGAGTGCATCATCTCTATTACTCCCTGACATTCTCTGTTGTTCAAAAACTTTATCAAAAAAACTCAAAAAAATTCAAAAAATGATGTGTGTAAATGGACAAAAAAATTACCCACTGTTCCCCTCTCACTGTTTATTTTCTCACTGTTTCTACCCGTATTGTACCCCCCCTTCTCGCTTTGTACATCTCATTGTTTATGTTGAACGGCACCATATCTGTATCAGATTGTGCAAATATATATATATATATATATATCACAGCTTTTTAAATAGATTTTGATAACAGAAACACATTTTTCTACTAAAGAATAAATAGAGTATTAAATATAACGTATGTAAACGCCGATGTATTGTGTTACTTACACATTACATGGGTCGACTATAAACGTTCTGTTCACTTGACAGAGAATCTAGATTTTTCAGCACTTAATTCACGTGCCATCTTGTAATCATGTTTCGCGGTTCGTATTATTTCGCGAGGTACATGCAGGTGTTGCATATTTGAGGCAAACGTTTTATCTGTCAGAACGAACTATTTTCTCAGATCGCTCTTTCAAGCTGATTATTACGAAATCCGTTGTCGTGTCTGAACTAATGACAGAAGTGTTTTCCATCCACAGCTCAGCTCTTGAACACGCTATGAATGGGCAAATTATCGATTGCTTGAACACTCTGAAGCTAATCTAAGCTGCATGCTTACCCCACTTTGACAGCGTTGCATACACGAACTAGCCCATGTCTATAAAATTAAAAACTTTCGTATTCCAATAGGCTTATTCTGTGGGGTGTTATAAAATGAGGACATCGACTTTTGGTTAAGCCACCAAGCTACGAAGCTCTCATGGCATTGACCCAACTAGTATTCGTTGCTAAAAGTATGGTATAGTATGATCCAGGCCAAGTGCCGCACAGTCAGAGACGGCACGTAGGCTAAGATACTGTCAGGTCGCCCAGGCCTAGACAGAGGGGGAATAGAAATGCTAAAGGTAGATCACACTATCAACATATTAGGTGCAAATCAGCCGGGCACATATGACCGCATACATATTGAGAGAGATTATTACTTCGAAGTGTTGCCACACATGGTGTAGTGTAATATTCAAGTAATCTTCGCTTGAGATATACATTCTTTCCCGACATCGACCACTGGACGCCAACATGCATAATCTAACTATTTGTTGGTTCTTCCGAAAACATCCGAGTAATAATCGCTCTATTAATACAAGGTTAGAATCGGCTGGCATTCTTAGGGGAACAAAATTAAATATTTCGGTACCAAACACAAACAGCCACAGCATCGCAGCAATTGATATGAACGATGCAATGCCGTGAACGCAAACGGAAAAAAGAAGGATCTGTTCTTCAGAATTTGCCAAGCACCATGTGTGTGGGCGGATATATATACAATCTACAACATTTTAATCGTTGCACGCAACCCGAAGTTCAAGATTTTCATTACGTGTTATTGCATAAAAGCACAAAATCGGTAACTTAAAATGCTCTCCTAGATTAACAGTGTTCAGCTTTCTGAAGTCTCTCCTGAAAATTCTTAAACATCAGTATCGTAGTAATGGAACATTGGCATTTTACCATGGCACCCGACTTAGGTTAGTTATAGTAAAATGGTGGAGAACCACTTCACAAACCTCGATGATGCGTATAGAAAAAGAAAAAGAAGATTACCTTATTCGTTTACACAAAAACCTGATCCAAGCAAAGTGCCGCACAATAAATACTGTACATGGGCAGAAATACTGTCAGGTTGCCCAGGCCTAGACAGAGATGCTAGTGAAATTAAAAAAATGACGAGGAGATCTCAACATCAGTTATCAAATTGTCGGGCGCATCGTCAACTATGAAACAGCCAACGATTGGTCAACCATGTCCCGATCCAGGTAAAGAAAGATAAGATTCTGAATTTATTGGTTCATGAATAAGGAATAAAATATTGGCTTACTGTGGAGGAAAAAGATTTGCAGGCAACAAGGGTTATGCTCAGTAGATGTGCATTATCAGAAGAAATGTTTCTGAGCAATCTGTCGCTGTCACGGAAGTGACGATCGACAATACTTAATTACTTCCGCCTTTTGGTCCCGTCTGAGACATAGGCGGCCAACCAGCTCACTCCAGGCATCACGATTCTGAGCGAATCTCCCCAGCTGTCCTCACGTCTTGCCCATCTGCTTGGCTTCTTCGTCCAGGTCTTGGCGCCAGATATTTCTAGGTCGCCCTCTCTTCACTTGGTCGTTCCATGTGTGTGGTTGTCCGGTGAAGTTTGATGCAAGTTTGCGGAGGGTGTGGCCATTCCATCGCCAGCGTCTCTGATGGATGTCTTTGTCAACAAGCTGCTGCTTCGTTCGTTGCAACAATTCTACGTTGTTGATCTTCTCGGGCCAGCGGATCTTTAGGGATTTCCTTAGGCATGTATTGATGAAGACCTGGATTTTCTTAATGATGTTGACTGTGGTTCTCCAGGTCTCTGCTCCATAGAGTAGTATTGACTTTACTAAGCGTTGAGGAGCCTGATCTCGCTGAATCCTTATATGTTCTGCAGCTGATAGAAGACTGTTCATGCTTTACCGACGCCGGTTATGACGTCTGTGTCTGTTCCTCAACTATCCACTTCTTCCTGCGCCTCGCCTTGGAGTGTGACGGGTGTCGTGTTGAATGCGTTGGTTTTAAACACCTTGCTCTTCCGTCTCTTGTTTTTAAGGCCCCACTCTAGCTGAGCTAACCGCAACGATGCTAGTCTTTTCTTGGACCTGTTGGGCGTGTGAGAGAAGAGCCAGATCGTCAGCGAAGTGGAGGTCGTCCAACGGTTTCCAAAGTGTCCACTGGATGCCGTTCCACCTCTGCTCTGTCGATATCTTCATGATCCAGTTTATGACCAGCAGGAACACGATTGGGGAGAGTAAGCAGCCTTGTCTCACTTCGAAGGTGTCTGTCATGCATTATTCTGCAGGTGATCATTTAACATGACTTCCTAATGATGTTGGTGGTCTTTTCTGGTACTCCGTAGTGTCTCAGTACTTTCCAGAGGGTCAGTCTGTCGACGCTGTCAAACGCATTTTTATAGTAGAGAGACGTGTTCCATTCCAATGACTGATCTAGAATGATGCGCAGAGTTGCGACCTGGTGCGTTCACGATCTCTTCTTTCAGAACCCGGCTTGTTGGTCACGAAGATGTGTGTCAAAAGCGTCTTTCATTCTATTCAGCAAGATGCGGTTAAACACCCTCCCTGAGATAGACAGCAGCGTTATCACTCGGTAGTTTAAGCAGGAACTGAGGTCGCCCTCTTTCCACTCAGCTGGTACTTCTTCGTCTTCCCTGATCTTGCAGAACGGTGGGTGGAGGAGTTCCACACTGGTCTCGACGTCCGCCTTTAGCGCTTCTGCCTGGATGCTGTAAGCTCATGTAGCCTTGCCGTTTTTCAATTGCCTAATGACACCGCGCATATCTTCCTTCGTGAGTGCACTTCACCTGATTAGCAGATCACCAACTGAGAATATCTCCGGTGGTTTTGAAAGAGCTAATCTAATGAGTAACTTCAGAACGTGCTCGATCCAACTCTTTTTCTGATTTTCTGCGTCTGCTATCGCTCCTCCATCTCTGTTCCTCACGGCCTTTCTGACTTGGTAAACTTTCCTGATAGTTTCTTGATGGTAGAATTACAGGTTCTTGGTGTTGTTCTGATGTGCTTCTATGACCAGTGTCTACATAGTTCCGCTTGTCTGCTCTGATGCTCCGCTTGACAATTCTATTTGCTTTTGTATATTCTTGTGCTTTTTTGTTGCTCTCGTTCTGCTGTTGTTCACCATTGCATTCTTTTATCTTCTATCTTCTGTAGCGTCCCCGCTAAGATACATTCCTTGTGTGTATGTTTTGTGGCCCAGTACTTCTAGACATGTATAGGTCACCGCTTCTTTCACTTTCTGCCACTTCTGTTCTATCGTCTCTCTTTCAAGCATCCCTTCGGTAATCTGAAACTTGTTAAAGATGGTGACCTTGAACTCTTCTTCCCCCTGTCTTTCAGCATAGCGGGGTTGCAGCGCTGTTGTTGGCTGAAATCCTCTATCCGGTTTTTCCACAGCTTCAACTTGGCGACATGTAGATGATAGTCTGTAGCAACGTCAGCTAATTGTTTGACGCGTATATCTTGAAGAGAACGACGAAACTTTTTCCCGATGCACACGTGGTCGATCTGGTTTTCTGTTGACACCCAAGTCGCCTTGTGTATCCTTTTGTAATGAAAAACACTTCCTCTGAAGACCAGATTGCTTTCGGCGAATCTCTACACGTTGTCATTCATCTCACCAGTCCTTGCTGCCTCATGATCTCCTCATACCCTAGGTTGTCACTGCCAATCTTGGCTTTAAAGTCATTCATTAAAATGACGGAGATCCTCTTTGGTCTGTCTTATATGATGGCTGACAATCTGTTTTAAAAGTTATCCTTCAACTCCTTTTCACTGTCGTTCGGGGTTTAGCACTGGATTATGTCCATGTTGACCCTCTTCTTTGTATAGAAGGAAGCTGTCGTGAGACGTGTTCCTTACACCTCATACCCTATGAGCGCTCGCTGTGCCGACTTGGAAAGCAATAGGACCACCCCCTGGGTGTGTGCGGCATCTTTCTGCTCATGGCTCTCGTAGAACAGTAATTCACTTTAAATCAGTCGCATCTGCCTGTGGTCCTAGTTGAGTCAATCGTCATCGGCCTGACGACTTCCAGATTACTGGCTTTCACCGTCCGACGTCATACACCTTCCAGCTGGGTGTCCATCTGCTCTCAGGTCCGTGTTGTCTGTTAGTATTCTTATTGGCGTTTCTGCGGCTAAAAGGATTTTTACAAGGTGGGGTAGCTAGCCCCACGCTCAACCCTTCTCATTTTGCAGCCGTACTTGGGACCGTTCTTAGCTGCTGTGGGGTCGTGCGGTCATATAAAGCGCTGCTTGTCCGGCTCGTTCGTTTATTGGTGCTATCGGGTATTCTATGGGATCAGCTGGTGATGCATACGGTTGGACTTGTCATGACAGCAATTGCATCATACACTTTTGTGAAGGTTGTGCGAATACCTTTTCTGATTAACCAAAGATCTTTTTCCAGGAGGCCGGGAAAAATTACTGGGGATGCTTAGAAGATGTGTGAATGATGCAAGAAAAAACAAAAAGTTGAATTACATAAGGCGGGATGTAGATGGAACGGAGGCGAAGAGCATAGAATGACAACTGGCGATTTGTAATTATTAAAAAAACAAGTGAATTGGACGACCAAATTGCACATGGTTAATTTGAATACCGTTCACTGATTTTAATTGCTCAATCTATTGCTACCGATTTCGTTCTTTTGCATCAACTGATGCCAATAAGATCAAGCCCTATACCGTTTAAAACAATAATATTAAACAAAGTTAAAGTCCAAGACCGCTCTCAAGTTTTTATTACCTCTGTCTAACGAACTGTACACTGACGACACGTGGTAAAGCCTCACACCTTAAATACCTGTCGTTAGGTTTGTGGTAGCATTCATTCTTATTGCAGTTTGATGTCAATGTGTTATACATGGATCATTTATCAGGGCACAGTATCTTGCTATGCTAATCTCGTATTGATGTACCATTCATAGCTATATTGTTTATATGCAACGTTTATTGTCATCCATTTGTTTACTTTTGATTTTTTATTAATTCCCGACTGTGATTCGTTTTCTAGCTCATTTTATGATCATAAAATGAACTCCAATATTATAAGGAAATTGCTTTCTTTACAAACTTCAAACTATAACGGGGAACCATTGTTACCCATCATATTGAATGATTGTTGCCACCTCACGCAATCTAGTTCAGAATTCGGTTTTTGTGATCGGTTCGAATCGAAAGGAAATTTCGTTACCAACGCAGCTCGCGGCTCCGCAGAGCGTTCAGATCTTTCTGTGATGACCAAAAGAAAACGTCCATCAGACCGCAGAGTGAGTTTCTTCATCTTTATTCCCATGCTTTTTACCATGATATTATTTGAACCAAGCAAAAATCAGTAATGCGTTTCGAAAGCAATTTACTTTAAAGTTGCAAATATTTTTCCAGTGTTTATCTATTTGTTTAAATTCGTATCAATGTTTCGGCATGCATGTACAAAGTGCCACAAATTGGACACTTGTGCACCAACGTTTAAAATATTTTTTTGATTAACACTTACATGATATACTAAGCCGTGATTTCCTTCGAATTAGTGATCAGCATATTCCGCTCGCACCGAAACCAGTGACTTCAAACTTGTTCCAAATGGCGTCTAGCTTTGGACTCACCTCGAACGAATGAATTTCGAACTACCTGTTGCCACTACTATTCCATACTTGAGAAAATATTTAGAGCTTAACATTTCCAATTTACTATCACCTATATTCCAATAAGTAGTCAAAGTATGGTATGGTATGAAAGCACAAGTCTGTTCCAGGCAAAGTGCCGCATAGTCAGAGACTGCACGTGGGCGATGTTACTATCGAGTTGCCCAGACCTAGACAGATATGAGAAATAGAGAATACCGATGGTAGTGAAACTCCAGCGTGTTTCAGCATGCAGCTCACTACCCGTGGCCAATCAATTTAGCACGGTGTTAGCCGCACAGCACAGAAGTACTGTACGATTGCACATCCGTAGCCAAAGTAACAGACAATAAGTTCAAGCAACGTAACATCAAGTTCACTCTTAGCTAGCAGTGTCCACTTTTATCCAGTACTATTGAATCGATCAGTCGTCTGCTCGAGTTGTTTACTTGTCTCTACTTGGATTGTGCGTCATTAATATGTTTGTAATACTTAGTGTTCAAAAACTACTTGAAACTCATCAACATTTATTCGCGTCGTTTCAGAATTCAAATTCTTTTAGTTCAACCATTCACTAAACCCACATTTGCTAATAAATTTGCAATATTTCTGCTTTCATCTAGGATTCAACGTTACTCAGGAAATATTTACGGTTAACCTGGTGCCCACGTTCAGTGTCTTGCGACCAACTGGTAGCCACAGACACGAATGGCTACACTCACATCAGCACAGGAATTTTTGCGTGCGTTTTGTCTGTTGACTTTGTGCTTATTGTTGAATGCTGTGTGTTTACCGGTTGTTTTTAAACAAATTAAATCTATTTGACACCAAAATCGAATTCTCGATTTCATATCGAATGCATTTGGTGCTCATTTTGTCAATAACGCATTTTTGTGGTCTTGCTTTCTTCGAATGAATTGCGAGCTGTCTAGACTCCTTGTAAATTCTTATTCAAGATTATCGATATCTCTAAGACTGCAAATTACAGTCGACTTTGCTGTTTTGCTATCGTAAGGACTCACTGCCTTTAAACAATAATCCATGTTTGCACGCATTTCCATCGCACATCCCAAAACTGTTAGCGATAGTGAGCTCTGGATCCGTATGCCTTTTATTTTTCCTTGCTGCTTTTCTAGTCTACAGTACGAAAATATTTAACCCGCAGCTGCATTATACACGTAACATCTCATGATGAACTTGTTCCGTTTTACACTTGGTTTATGTTTCCAGGATTGTGCCGAATTCTAAACATCCTTATGTAATCGATAGCCGTTTTGTTCATCATAATAGCAGAGGGTTGTCGAACTAGATAAACCTAACAATGTCGAAGTCTCGAAGATATTTCCCCGTGTCCCCATCCCTGATATGATTATAACCAATTCCCGCGCTGCTTTGAACTTTTCTCTATTATGAAGCCGCAACTGTACCGTTTTCACGGCAGCACTCATACATCACTTGTTCAAAGTTTTGTGTCTTAGATCGGTATAATTCGCTCTTTTGATTCAGCTTAGACGGATTACTTGGAGGAGGCATTGCCACCACGGAGATAACCGAGTTTGTCGGAAAGTCCGCAGTCGGTAAAACACAGGTACATGACATTTGTTCACATTTTATTTCAGCTGTGCTTGAACTTGTGCGCCAACGTGGTCCGTGACGGAACAACGTCTACTACAGTATTGTACATCGATACTGCGGGAAATTTCAGTCCTTCTGCATTACTGGATACGATGCAACGGCTATACTGTTCTGAACCGGTATTTGTATTTCTGCTTGAAGCTACCATCTGATTTTTATTTGAGAGCCTCGACAGTTCAGTGTTTGTTACGCCACACCGAGTAGATTAGGTTCAATCCAGCGAGATCGAGCATGCTGGACATTTTTCGTATCAATTTCTCACCCAATTTTTAAAGTTGCTATGGATAAGTGGTTCTCCAGTGGAAGAATATAGTACTTACGTATCTTCATGTCTTCGAAGCAAACCACGGCTCTAGGTTATTTTGAAATGACATCCTGTCCCCTCGATATATATATATATATACTAATATTAGTCATTATTGTATTGACTTGCTCATAATTCCTAATCTGAATTTGTACATCAGATGAGCTTAGACTTTAAACACAAAGTGAATTTATTATAATCAAAATGCTACTTGCTTAATTCTTCATATTTTTTAAAAATCTCATTTCTATTCTAATTTCACGCACCAAGCTTTTACCATTTTGCCTGTCTTGTATTTAGCGACTCAATCAGATGATTACTTTATTCTTCCCCAGGTTTCTCAACGAATGGATCGCTTGAAAAGAATACGAGTCGGTACAGTTACCTCCTTGGCTGAGCTTATAGATGTGCTTGTCCGGGTCCGAACAATCTTGGCACACACTCGCAATAATGCTCAGCCTTCTACACCGGGTGACCCATTTTTCACAAACTTGAAATTAGTCATTTTGGATGGCGTTGCGATTCCGTTTTTACCTTTCATGGGAATTGTACCCAGACTTGGTACGTTTCCATTTCTGTTCAGCGCTGATGGTACCTTCGCATTGTAGTACACACAATATAATCGGGCCTCGCGTGCTTTGAAACGGTGGTGATGTTGTAAACAAAGTTTGTACTTGTAAGCCACTGTGGCATAAAGCTGACACGACCAACCTGTTCAATCGCATGTATCCATACATACACACACACGTAGATGTATTAAACTCGGGTTGGAACAACGACTCCGTATTTGCATACACATTCGGGAAGTGATTGTGTGATGGTAATGCATGCAAATACTAATATTTTGTGTAGGCCCGTGAATTTAACTCATCCACATGAGTGTGGGCACGTGATTGGACAGGTGGCTTACAAGTTCAACATTTGTTTAATCTCTTGTTGTTTGTTTGTGTCACGAATTCTTGCTCGTGCTAGATATCGTAATCAACAAAAGTTCGCTAGCTTTTCGATTTCAATTTTATTTCATAAATATATTTCAGTTATCAAAAAAGGTCATTTGCATGCATTTCCATCACACACACATTCCACGACCTGTTTCGTGCTTTTTGCACTCAGCAGTTAGGGACAATAAGATCCGCATACGTGTTATACGCTTTTCAATATCGTGTGTATTGATCTACTTTTTCTGTTATCAATGCTTTTCAACAATGTAATAACTTGATGCCGACAACTTCGCTTTTTCGATTTCAAGCTAATTTCTCCGCTGTCAACTAGCTGATCCAGTGTCATGTAGTCTATGAATTTCATTCGAATAATTATTACTTTCGTTTATACAATATGCTTATTGAATTCTTCAAGCTTTGATGATTGTTTTTACAAATATTCCTGGAGAATAAAATACTAAATGCACAATGCAGTCGTTGTGTGTCGTCTGGATGACGAAAACGGTGTATCGATAAAGTTTTATGCATGAGAATAGCGGTTATTCATAATCCATGTTTTTCTATTAGACGTTTGACTATAACTTACTCGCTGTAGTATTGCCGTCCATTATTATTTCACAGTGCCACTAATTGTGTACA
>JACCGJ010014089.1:74215-84656 GCA_013407085.1 Atriophallophorus winterbourni | reverse complement strand
GTACTTTGGTTTGTGCTCTCAACCTGTTCAGGTTGAAAAGCTTGCCATCACTTCGCGTGCGTATGTAAATGCCTTCTGTTCTCGTCTTAAAAGCGTGCTTCAGAAGCAGAGCAAAGAAAATGCCGAACAGCGTGGGAGCAACAACACACCCTTGTTTGACGCCTTGGCGAATTTTAAATGCTTTTGAACGGCAACCGTTAAAATGGACTGAGCCTTTCATGCCTGAGTGGAACGAATAACGAGTCTCAGCAGCCTTGGGGGGCAGCCTATCAGATCAAGCATTTTGAAGAGACCCTCCCTGCTGACGTAGTCGAATGCCTTAGTTAAATCAATAAAAACAGCGTATAATGGCATACGCTGTTCCCGACACTTTTCTTGAAGTTGTCTCAGGGAGAAGATCATGTCAACGGTTGATCTTCCCTTGCGGAAGCCACATTGAGATTCGGAGTAAATTCTATCAGCTAAAACTTGCAGCCGGATCTGTAAGACTTAGCAAACAATTTGCCTACAACATTCAGAAGGGAGATTCCTCTTAATTGTTGCAGTCTCCTCTAGTGCACCCTTATTCTTAATAGCGTTATGATCCCTTTGTATCGCGCATCTCTTGTGGGCTACCCACTCCTGCCAGCACTGAAGAAGCAAATGGTGAAGCGGTTGTATTAATGCTGCTCTACCGCATTTGATGAGCTCAGGTGGAATTCCGTCGTCACCAGGGGCCTTCCCATTCGCAAAGCGGTCGATTGCTCTATCGAGCTCATCAAGATTAGGGGGAGTATCTAGATATTCAATAGTCGGCAACCGCTCGACATTTTCAAATACATGTGGTAAAACCGTAATGTCCCTAGAGTAGAAAGAGGAGAAGTGCTCTACCCATCTTTTCATCTGCTGAGTTGTGTCCACAATCAAGTCACCAGATACTGACTTAATGGGAGCCCTTTTTAAGTTTGTTTGGACCAATGGCTCTCTTGATCTCATCATACATGCCGTAAAAATTTCCAGTATCCGCAGCTTTTTGGATACTAATGCTAATTTCTGTCCAGTAGTCATTTGCACATCGCCTTGCAGTCTGTTGGACCTTATTTCTGGCTGCTCTTGAAAGTCGTAAGTTTTCATCTGTTGGCATACCTTTGAACCACAAGAATGCTGACCGTTTCTCATCTAACACAGCAGTCATCTCAGAAGCTTTTGCTTCGAACCAGTCGCTCATTCGAGCTTTCTTTGGACCGAAATTGGAAAGTGCGACTCGGAATATGCAGCTTTTAATCGATTCCCAGTTTCTTGGAGCCGTTTTAGGTGGGGTTGTCTTGCTGAACTCGGCTGTGAAGGATTTTTGCACATCTCGCAGTGAGATTAGGTTCGCACATGCGTGTGACGTCAATCCTAGGCTTACCAGACAATTTATCGCTGTGAAATCTCATATATGGAAGCTTCAGTTCCGCACAGACCAGTGAATAATCAGTGTCACAGTCTGCGCTTTGATATGATCTGTTGAGAAGTAAGCTTCCTATATTAGTGCGCCTAACAAGAATAAGATCAAGCTGGTGCCAGTGCTTAGAGCGAGGATGTTTTCATGAGAACTTATGCTGTGATTTTGTTTGAAAGAAAGTGTTACTAACACAAAGACTGAGCTGTGTGATAATTATAAAGGCGTAGTCCATTTTCACTGGTTTTACCTACACCGAAACTCCCGAGACAGTTTTGCCAAGATTCGTAGTTCGCACCAACTCTAGCATTGAAATCACCCAATACCACTACACAGTTTCTTCGTGGCACGTTTTTCAGGACTGTTGCGAGGTTGTAATGAAAAGCGACTTTCTCAGCAGTCGTCGAAGAGAGCGTCAGCGCCTTATCGTTTACCAACGTGATGGTACCAGTAGTGCACCTCATATTTAAAGTCCAAATCCGTTCGCTCCCGCTGCTGCTCGGTTCGGTTGCTTTTAGAAGGTCGTTTCGAACGGCAAACCCAAATCCATGCAGTCGAGGCTCATCAGAACCCCTTCCATTTCAAAAAAACGTGTAATCTTTTCCTGTTAGCTTACCAGTGTCTGGTAATCGCGTCTCTTGTAGGGCTTCCACGTCGACATTTAGTCTCTTTAACTCATTGTTAATCACAACAGATTTTCTTACGCCTCTGATATTCGAGACGTCGTCATGAAATCCTGGAAGCATGGACCGGACGTTCCAGGTTCCCAGTTTCAGAAATGACATTTTGTTTTTGAGTAGTTGGTTTCGCTGGTGTGGAGATAACAGTCTGCTTGTCGGTTGATTCCTAATCCCCAGGCACCCAATGAAGATAACAGACCGTGGCGAGACGCCACCATATTGCCAGGAGTGCTGCCCAGCTTAAGGCGGGCGGTAGCCGTCCAATGAGATGTAAAAGTCTCTCCCACCGTCGTAAGCAGCCCCAGGCGCTGAGCTCTACGCCAATCGAGCATAGCTTTTATCCGGTATCTACTGCTTCCCCTTTTTATTAACCGCTGAAGCGGAATGGAGTGTCCTCTCCATTGGTGCGTTGTGATGTACGCCAGGGCAGTTTAATGTGGAGAACTAGCTGTTGCCCATGCGGCAAGTGCTCTTCCTCCATGGCACCACCGAAATCAAATAAACAGCTAGGCTGATTCGTTTGGACAACGATGCCGTCGCAGAAGTTGGCAGGGCGAAATTGTAAAGAACTTCGGACTGTCTATCGGGACTCCGGCTCCGGATTTTTCCTCGAGGTTGACTCCTGAAGCCTTTTCCATGATTAGATGTAGCCACAAGGCAGTTGAGGTTTGAGATAAGGGTTTTTCCTTCCCCCAGGTGGACCACCTTTATAGACTTACGAGCTTCACTTGCCCGAAACATGCAGGTTTTGAGGCGCCAGTCAGCCGCCTTCGCACTTTCTCCTTCAGTAGAAGCAGTTCTGCCGGGTCACACAGGACCACGCGTGCAGGCCAGGAGCTGGACTTGGTTGTCAGAGGCTATATGAGACGCGTGCCATTGGAGCATTTTTGGAATTAGGAGCTTATCCCCAAAACCGCCCCGGCTTTGACAACCTTGGAACCCAAGACGAGATTAGGAAATCAAAATCATTTAGACAAGAAAGCATGGCGTAAGTATTTGCAGCATTTCCATCTCACAAACCAGGACGCCAGATATATTGGCAACCTTATTGTACGTTTTGAAATTTTTGATTCCATAAACATAATTCTTAAATACTTTTGAAGAAACGTAACACAATTTCTAATTCTCGATGCATAAGTAAATGTGAAACTAATCAGAAGATTGCATGAATTATGCACATTACACTATCATCGAATATCAAATGTGTTCTAAATGTGTGAATATATTTGGTAACATTTTTCAGTTACTTACACGATATGTTATCACAAATGATTAAAATAAAGTGGAACGTTTACTGCTGCGACTTTAAGGAAAGACGTATGTGTTCTTGATGAAAGAAGCCGTGTTGCCAACAAATTTTCATACGTCTAATTAGAAGTGGTGGGTGCATTTCTATTTGGTGACGCTTCGTGAGCTATCTTGGTTGGACGAATCTTCTGTTAACAAACAGGAAGTTTACCCAAAACTCCTCCGACCGATTCTTTTTAAAAATTATTATTTTATGAATATGACTACTCGATCGGTCAAAAAAATTTTCACTTATTTTGATCAAAATCTCAGATTGGCGTAACCAATGACATCGTTGATGCAATATCTTCTTAATGATCAAATGTAAAAATGTGATAATCCATGAGATAAAATTCTAAAGTTTTGAGAGAAAAATTTCAATCTGGACAAACACAGAAGTGCAGAAAATATTTCAGCGTTTGTAACGCGGTTGTAAATTGTTCAATGAAAATACATTTTCATGCATGTTAAGTTTAAACATTTTGAATTATAACGGAATAATTTCCAAGCTTATCGGTAGACGGGAGTCAAAACAGCCCTATATGATATATAACTATTCTATTCTATTTAAAATTAGTTTTTTGTGTTACAAATGTTACGATACGACATTCAACATACTGAAAACCAATTTGTTGCACCTTAGTCAGCATGTTTCTTGGACTAATCGATTTGTAACAGTAAACTTGTCATAAAGGTCGTTAAAAATATCTTGGATTATGGGTTGCTGGAAACTTGATAAATATGGTTCACTTCGAGATAACACATCGATAGCCCAGCTGATTGCTAGGTATCTTTTGAAGAATATTTCGCAAATTCTCGCTGGTAACGTTACCAATGATAATTACTGTCTACATTGTCCCTACGATAAAGTAAGCGGTAAAGGACTGGGCTCCTTGGTTGCAAAAAGTTATATCTATCTTTGATAAAATCTATCACAGATCAACAACGTTACTAATGGGTCTTTACAATGTTCCGTTCACCGAAAAATTGTGACGTCTGGCTCTATGTGACTTTAATTAATTGTGGATATGACGTGATATAATTCTGACAAATAGAATTGTGTCTAACAAATTAGATCTAATCAGACTCCTGTTTGAAGTTTGTAACGGGAAAGTGATACATAAAAATAACTTCTCCCTTTACGTCACAAGATCCCATATTACTTGTTGGCGACAATGTTTGTCTAAATTTATTTGAATGTGCCTATATCAATATGCAAATTATTTAATCACAGCAATTATGTCGAATATGTATTCGGATGCTATATTATATTAGCAAATCATGAAGATATTAGTTGAGTATATTAGACTTTCTTTCTTATCATAGACTCAGATTGTGACAGTAAAACGTTTTAAATAATTAAGATGCAGCTTTCAATAAATATCGTATCTATTTACACATGATTTTCACAAAAGATAAAACTATGTCGGGGTTGTGTGTAAAACGTCACGTATCATGTTATTTCTAATATTCATATCTTTATTTTCGTAAAGCTAGTGATTTAAATCTACAAACATGCAAGTCAAAAATGATCAGTCTAACAAATACAATTTTCAGGAAATTATGTTGGTCAAATCTACGGCGTACCATGCGTTACATAATATCGGATTACGCATGAAAATATTTGAAATAGATATTCAGCATTAAGTTGGAGAGCTATCGTTTCGCATCGTGTATATCTTCAATTGAAGTTTTTAAATCTTTGAGCAATGGCAATAGAATATAGGAGCACAACTCAAAGCTGAGATTATGCATCCAGATTAAAATTCCAAACGGCAGTGAAATCGCGTGTAACGAATTTTTACAATTCAGCTGAATGGTAGTATGCACGTTCTTTCAAAATTTATTTTGCTAATACTAAGTGAACTTTGTGACGACTGGTGGACCAAAGTGATTTTGGCATTGGGAGAATTTATTTGTAATTAATAGTAATATAAACAAACGATTCATGAACTCACGGGTATTAATTTTAAAATCACTAAGCATTATACCCGAAGAAAAATAACAGTCCTAAGCCAGCGTATATGTTCTCAGGTGACGGTAAAAATTGTTATATATTTGAAGTTTATTAATGTTTTTTGAATTCCAGTATGAGGTATTTGTCAAGTTCAAAATCCTTCTTAATCAAGCTCAGTTTTTTTATTTATCTAGAGTAGGATTCTAATTTAATGATACCTCACCTCGCTCATTTTACATTAATTATGTCATAAATTGGAATCTCCTGGCAATTAATATATTCCCAAATTTATCTGACTGACAAAAGGCTCTTAGATGAGTAATCCTCGAACGGATTATTTTCAATTCGTGCATCAAGATTATAAGAAATTTGATTAAAGTGTTCATATTTGACAGGTACGCAAAACGAAAAGCACACTTAGTTGTGATTTGGACCGATATTTTCTGGTTGAAGAAAAATACACCATCCTAGAACTTCGAGTGGATTTTCCGGAGGATCTGGATACAATCGGAAAGAAAATTGCATTTAAAATGCGTTTCAAGGAATCGGATAAACTAATGATCCTGGGGATCGCAGGTGAGTCACAACTGACAAGAATTTATGAATTTCGTCGACACTGGAATTTTATTGATTATGAATAATCCATATATATATAGATTCTTCGAAAAGCATTTTGCTGGGGTAAAAATGTAGAAAACTAGATTCCTCTTCGCAGCCAAATTAGTCATGATGTTATTCAAGCATGTTATCAAAAGAGAGTATCTCAGAATATATGCAAAATGTTCTCAACAAGGTGTTTTCGGGCTTTTAAAATTTTCACTGTTGGAAGTAGGTAAACAGCAACATTGTTTCTTCAGAGCTCATGAACGTTCGTAATTCATGTACAGTAGTTTTATGTACTTTATATATAGGAATTTCAAAGAGCCGTTCGATTCGTTAAATTTAGTATTCGATTTCAAACTACAAATGTTTTAATCTTGATGTGAACGAGGTAAATACTAAAGTTTTTCAAAATATATTTGCGTTACCTAACAAACCTTGTTATTTTATGTAAATGTAAACTTTTAAGGTTTCTCATATAACCGCTTAAAACTTGTTACATCGTAAAAGTTAATCCTTTGCCACGCCCTAATGGACACTGCCTACAAAATTGTGACCGAGTTAGATTGAAATATTATTTTTTCTCTTAAGAGTTAAAATCGAGTTGCGTCGATATAAATAACTATCAAATTTTGTATGAGAACTAGAACGGAGCAGTATTTCAAATAAACGAAAAATGAAGATTGCTGTTAATAACTAATAAATATGTGTTGCGAAATATGCGATGAATTAGCCAAGTAGCCTAATGAATTTCTAGAGAGAAAGCTTAACAATAATCATAAGCTTTTAAAATTGGCCGAAGGAACGTATGAATATTAAATAGGGGCTGTGTATGTAGAATCCGGTAGTCCATGATTCGATTAGGACAGCCTAAATTAGTGTGTAAACCATGCAAACATTTTGATTGGATAACGGGTATGGCAAATTTTCCGAGGTAAATGAATCGTGCACAATGGAAATACTTGAATAGATTTCCGTTAAAATAGGGCATTAGCTGCTTTTAAGCATGATTCCGAGACAAGAAGAGTGTTGTCCCATCATATTCAGATTATTCGTCAATAAATATTTCAAAAGCAGAGTTATTTCTGCTAAACTTTGTTTATAATATAATTCTATCGAAGACGTGTAAGATATTTGTTTGATAAAGATCGATTCGTACGCTGACCATCAGCTTGGTTCATCGGTGATAAATTCAGTGCATTCGACAATCATTTTCACATGACGGAACTGAGGCGAATACTGATGAACAAAGGGGACTATTTCAGAAATATGTTAATAAAATACTCCTTTGAATAGGTTTTGAAGAATCATTTTTTATAAAAGCATGTTTTCTGTAGGTCAAAGCAGAAGCATATGTAATTTGTCAAACTGATTACTGGACTAGACGTTTCATTACCAAGTTGATCTATATACAACCTATGAAGTAGGTAAATAATTAACTCAACATATTTTCTGCCACAATTAGAGTGATTTTAAAAATGCTCATTTGTCTGTATTTCCATCACAGAGAGTCATTCGACTTTCTTCAGCAACAGACCGTAGTTACTAAACCCGGCCAAGACTGGTTCACACGTAAAATCTAATGCTATCCGATGCATCGTTTTTCGAAATGAAAAGAAATTTGTTTATTTTCACCTACTTTATTATTGGTTGTTCTGCAGTTGCGAAACGAAAGCAGATAATTTTCGGTAACAGTTCTAAGGAAATATAAGTGGATTGTAACTTACCGAAATTTTATTCAACGGCTTTATTTTCATTAGCGCTTATTTTATTTGCATGTCACCGAACGATTTGAATTTTCTAGACAGCCGAATGAGCTCTACTGCAGGAGATGGAAGTAAGTTAACTGAAATTCGACCGTTTTACTTTCATAATGATGCGTGTCTTACTGAGTGGTATGCCAGTGTTTCGTGCAGAATATTTCCATATTTTTTAAACTACGAGCATCTACACATGGAGTCCAATTTGTACCAATTATAATGATCGTTTCTGTCAAATCTTTCAGTGAAACTGGAGCAAGACCAAGAATTGTTCAAAATGAGTGAGTTTTTTTATTCAAATCGTAACCGAGTGCAGGAAATTATAACTTTGAACGTAAGGAATCAGAATTAAATACGCTCGCAGAATTTGTTTCGCATTCTGATGTTTGCGTGCATAATTAATTCATATTTTTATTGGAATGTTTTCTAAATTTTGTTTGAATTGAACTTACAATCGGTCGTTTCCAATCAAAATATATTAGGGGTGGCACTAATTTTTATTACTCAGTATTCATTCATTTGGTGCTTGTTGTAAACGAAGGCTAGGTGTCGTGGCCAGATTTTGTTGTCCAAACCGGTTGAGCGGAAGAAAAGAAATGGACTTTGTTGAGCTGTTAATAACATATATGCAAACGCAAATATATAACGCGCAATTTGTGGATAAATATATTCATGCATAAATTTTCTCATCAGAAAATTTCATCTGTCTCTCTCGCTCTCTCTCTCTCTGGATATATATATATATATATATATATATATATTTATATATATATATATATATAGAGAGAGAGAGAGAGAGGGAGACAGATGAATTTTCTAATGAGAAAATTTATGCATGATTATATTTATCCACAAATTGCGCATCATATATTGGGTCATACTGCAATGCAAGTAACTGTATCTGTAAGCTAATGTATACTTGTAAGCCAATGTTGAATAACAAAGAACCACGATGTTCAAATACAGAATCACTAAGTGATTCTTTAACCAGCAGTCAAGGCGCTTTTAGCGAACAATATGTTTAGAATGCTAATGAGAGCACCATAACCTATTACTATATATCTTTTAGAAATATTATAATTGAATTATTTGGCGCAAATTTGCGGAACTTGAAATACATAATATAAATTAAACAAAATTTTCTTAAATTCTACACACAGCGAAGAATGTATTTACCTCAGCAAATGGAACAAGGACAGCCATTTCAGGTGAGAATTAAAGCGGAAATCTTCATTCATATGTTTTCATATGCTGGAAAATTATGTTCATGTTTACCGAAATTAAAATTTTATTTTAAATATGGAAACTATTTAAAATCTAAGTTTACAAAACATTTATCAAGTGCCTTAATTCCGTGAAATTCAATTGGAAAATGCTGCTGTTATTCTGTCGATCAATGCGCGCTAAATTTTGTCATTAAATTTCAGGAAAATATCTTCTATTTAACAGAAAAATTCCATAAAACACCAAGTAACATCAGTCAATTTAGTGCGTTTTATACTTTGAATTCGTGTGCAACTCAAGGAGGGCATTTAATAACGCCAAACTGATCAGAAGAGTCGCTTACTGTGGCTTTCGCAAAGCATGTGGACGACGGTCATCTCCATGGAACACCGCAGTCGCACTCGGAATTGGATAGCCATGCGAAATTTGGCATGGATACACAAAGGATCAATCGAACTGACTAATCACGGAAACATTTACAAAACCGAAACTGTGTGACGTCCATATCTGCGAAGACAAGCAATATCTTTATTGGATGCTAACAGAAGATATAGAAAAATAACCTAAGTTACTCAACACGATCGTAAACAACCCGACTAAATTTAAACCGCGTGATTTTAAAATTCAGACCGCGGATGGATTGGCACATACTGTCAGGGATATAGCTGATGCATATAACAATTTATGATCAAGTATTTTACCCAAATTGTGTGTCAGAATCAATAGAGCTGTCAAGCAGAAGGGATTTTGATAATAATCCTTCGGTTGTGGGAATACTTTTACGCATTCAAAACGTTAAACGTCTATTGAATGCTTTGAATTACCGGCTTCGAACATCAGCTTGTAGTAAGATATCTGTTATAGAATATGAACAAAGGAATGTGAGCTAACTGATAATTTTATTGTTGAACGATATCAACATTTTTAATTAACTATTATTTTGATTAATTAATTCAACACAACGTAATGCACAGAGTAAATTTCTAAACTTTTTCTAAAATCAGGAAAACTTTTTCAACCTTCGAAGATTAAAGTAACTATTTAATACAATAAATTTGATTCTTAATGCGATGTATCGTTTACCTAACAGCTTTCACATTACGCAAATTTGCTGCGAGTGAAATCACACACGGAGCAACCCTCACTGCCGATCAGTATTTAGATGTGGTTGAGAAATTCGTATGTTTATTTCAATGAAGTTGGATAATGTTTTCTATTCTTTGTAACACATTATGCACAAACTGGATAATTTATGAATGATTTCATAATCTTATAACAAATTCAAGCATAGTTAATTGTTCAGGTACATCAGTTACGCCTTATTCGAATTTTAATAGTATATTTGCATCGTAGTCATTGAAATTTTCATATTAATATCTGGGATTCTGTACGAGTGTACAAGGCCCTGTGTCTAGTATTGAAAAAAATCTGTGCCCAGAAATGTAACACAGAGCTAGCATTATTACGATTTTGCTAAACTTGAAAACTTCTAGTGAGGTTAATGTTCCTA
>JACCGJ010014089.1:0-74195 GCA_013407085.1 Atriophallophorus winterbourni | reverse complement strand
TATAAACATTTAAAATGTAGGAATATAGAGCTTACAATATATGAATTTCTTCTTAAATGCTTGTGTCGAAGTTATGCTACTGAAGGTTTTGCTCTGACTGGTGAACCAAATCATGCAAACGCCGATTAAACTTAAAGTAATGTTCACTCCTAACTTTAGGAGAGGCTGTATAGTAATGATAAACTAAGGATATTAACTGTGAGATCATCAGGCAATTGCGACGTATATCCCTGCTCTAAAAATCAACAACAAAAACAAAATTGAATTTCAGTGTGAGTACTGGAAAACGGAATACGTAATATTCCTTCATTTTGGACTAAAATCCGATGATTAGTTTTATATGACATCTCAAATCGGGAGCACTACACAACTCAGCATTATCATAAAGATTCGTTTTCGCATTCAATAGTAACCACAGATTTAAGAATTATTTATGTTCGTTAGAAATCGAGCAATCTACGGTCAATAGATGACTGTTAGTTGGTATTTGTTGGTATTTTGTTGGTATTTGCATGTAGCGTTAATCAGTAAAACGCATTCTTAAATTCTCACCCACGCCATTCAGAATGTGTACTGGTCATTTTATCTAGAGCTTATGCTACGCTTTAATGAAAACCTCACAATATATAACATTAACAAGGATCAGCTAACATTTTTTCACACTAATTTTACATAATATAATTAAACAGGTCAAAAATGAATTGAAAGAAATTGAAGGCCGAATTATCTTGAAAAATTTTATGGGGGATCAAGTATCACCAAACACCGTTGCAAACGTCCAACTAATCGTGGCCTACAATGTACCAACATTTTTGTTCACCTATCCTGAGAACTGGCAGTTTTCCGTTTTCCCAATGGCACTCATGTATGTTGAGCGCGGTCTATTTGCTTACTCACTTTTAGCGAGTGAAGGTAAGTTGGTGTAAATTATTATGAAAAGTTTTCTTAATTTTAAACAAGAACACGTATTTGCATTTATTCCCATTACTCATTATGTAGGGGCGAGAAGATCAGGATCCGCATGAGTTGCGATAATATAAAATTTGTAAAAAAAAGTGAACTTGTAAGCCTTTGTAGCATAGGGCTTGTACGACCAACCTGTTCAATCACTTGTGCCCACAGTCACAGGGATGGGTGTAAACCCATGGACTTGAAACAAATAATCCGTATTTGCACATATTTCCATCACACACTCTTCACCCGCATATTTTTGGGCACATGTGATTTAACAGGTTGGTGGTACCAGAATTATCCAATGCTCGTTTGAAACCTCAACGTGCTTGTTTGAAAATTCTTCGCATTTGCCCCGTTCATTTTTGTTTGGTTCAAAGTATATCATGAACTAGAATTTTGTTATGTGCATACGGGAATATTCAAGTAAACTTTGAAGAAGGACTTATAAATTTGAAAATTGCATTGTTCAATTCGTAGTCCCGATTTGTGGTTTCACTATGTAATCGTTTTAGTTTGATCCACATTCGAAAAGCTGTGCATCCCGAGTTTTGAGTTGAATAGAAAAAAACTGAATAAGATATTATGAATTTGTAAGTAATTTTGAAGAAATGAAATTGTAGAAAATGCATTATTTGTTGGAAAATAAATGATTTTGCAAAGATGAAAATTGATCAAATAGCAACAACATAAATTAAGAATATCGTACGAGAATGTAAATTAGAAGTTGATAAATAACAACGGAAACTAAAAACCCATCATGGTGAGACAAGATTTGAAAACAGAAATGAGAACGAATTTGCTTATACGGACTTCTGCTTCCAGAAGGCCAACTGATTCTGGATACACTCTTTACACGCAGAAAGATAAAGTGAACCACTTTCAATTTACCACATGCTGAGAGGGACTATCATGATAACCACAGTTCTGTCAACCGAAAATGGAGACGTGTTTTGGAGGACGGTAAATAAACATGCAACGAACATACTTCATCTTCTCTCAAACACTCGAATCCTCACGAAACAAAAGTTGTCACTATAAGTTCAAGGGAAATTTTCTCGATGATGATAAGAAACATCATAAATTCATATGTGATTCCAAAAGCCATTTTGAGGTTATAACATTATTAATCAATATCATAAATAAAGGAGCAACTTGAGCAAAAATATCAAATGACTTAATCGAATCAAAAGTAATATTTTATGCTAAAATATTGAGAGAATAAAAGCGAGATGGAAAAGAGTAAAAATAATGTCAAGAAAATATATAAACAATGTGGCAGAAGGAGCAATGAGCTGTGATCACGCAGTAGCACATGAAAATTCTGCATGATTTATACCTGTAATTGTCAGGGAACGGTTTTAACCATAAAAAGCACTCAAAGACACAAACAGACGTGTCATCATAATTGAGCAAACACATCTGCTTAAATGCTTCGTAAAATTGAGATTAGATAAATATTATTAAACTCATGAATGCTGCAAATAAACCTGGAAATGCTAAAGCGCATTAACTGCGATATTACATGGTGTGTGGTACCAAGGTTTTCAAAACCGGTTCTGTTTTCGGGATAAGATTCCAAATCCAAAATTGCTTCAATGGCGCGCGTCTCAGCCTCTGACAACCAAGTCCAACTCATGGCCTACAAGCAAGGTCCTGTGTGACCCTGCGGAACTGCTTCTACCGACAGGATAAAGGGCGAAGGCCGTTGACTGGCGCCTAAAAACCAGCATGCTTTGGGCAGGTGGAGCTCGTAAGTCCATGAAGGTTGTTCACTTAAGGAAAGGAAAACCCTTATCTCAAAACTTCACTGCCTTGTGGTTACATCCAATCATTGAAAAGGCTTCAGAATTGAACCTCGAGGAAAAATCCAAAGCCGGAGTCTCGATAGGCTGTCCGAAGATTTATCCAAATTCATCCTACCAACTCTTGCGTCGACATCGTTATCCAAACGTGTCGACCTAGCTGTACCTTTGGTTCCGGTGGTGTCTTGAAGAGGGAGCGCTTGCTGCATGAGCAACAGCTAGTTCTCCATATTGAACGGACCTGGCATACATCTCAACGCACCAATGGAGAGGACACTCCTTTCGGTTTCTACTTAATAACACGGGAAGCTGAAGATACCGGTTAAAAGTTATGATTCGGCTTGCGCAAAGCTCAATGCCCGGTGCTGCTTCCGATGTTAAGAGAGATTTTTAAGTCTCATTGAATTGATACCGTCAGCCTCAATCTGTGCAGTCCCAGTCAACAAGGTGCCGTCTCGACACGCTCTGCTATCCTCATTGGGTGCATGGATATTAGGATGAAACCGACAAGCAGATTGTATTTTTCCGCACTAGCGAAACGAGTTACTAAACAACAAATGTATGTTCCTAAATGGAGAACCTGGAAAGTACGGTGCAATGTTCCAGTATTTCATGACGACGCCTCGAATATCATAGGCGTAAGAAAATCAGCTATATTCAGTAATGAGCTAAAGAGGCTTAATATCGACGTAGCTGCCCTGCAAGAGACGTGGTTACGATACACTGATATGCTAACAGAAGTAGATTACTTAATTTTTGGAAGGGAAGGGGTTCTGTTGAGCCTCGATTGCATGGATTTTGATTTGCCGTTCGCAATGACCTACTGAATGCAGCAGAACCGAACAGCCATTGAAGCGAACGGATTTGGACTGGTACCATTCAGTTGGTCAATATTTATGCACCGACGCTCTCTGCGAGGCCTGCAGAAAAAGACGCTTTTTATCTTAACCACATAATTGCCATCAAACACGTGCCACTTAACAACTGTGTAGTGGTATTGGGGGATTTTAATGCCAGGGTTGGTGCAGATTACGATTGTAATCAAAACTGGCTGAGAAGGTTCGGTGTAGGTAAAACCAATGAAAATTCACAACGCGTTTTAAAAATGTGCACACACTTCAGTCTTTGTGTCAGTAACACTTTCTTTCAAACATAACCACAGGATACAGTCTTTCGGAAACATACTCGCTCTAAGCATTGGCATCAGCTCGATGTCATTCTTGTCATGTGCACCTATATATGAAGCGTGCTCCTCACCAGATCATATTAAAGCTGAGAGTGCGACACCGATCATTCGCTGGCCTAAGCAAAACTGAAGCTTAACCAACCGTTGACATGACCTTATCCCTCAAACAACTTTCAGAATAGTTTCGGGAACAGCGTATGCAATTACAGGCTGTTTTATTGATTAAAGGAGGACATTCGACTACGTCACAGAGAGGGTTTATTCTAAATGTTTAATCTGATAGACTGCCCCCAGACTGCTCAAACTCGTTTATTTAAGTTAAGAAGCCATTGAAATAGACTGAGGCGTCAACCAAGGTTGTATTCTTGCTCCTAAGCTGTTTGGAATTTTCTCTGCTCTGCTTCTGAAGCAAGCTATTAGGACGAGGACAAAAGGCTACGCACGCTAAGTGAATATAAGCTTTTCAACCTAGACCGGTTGAGAGCACGAAATGTGGTAATCCGTGACATGCTGTTCGTCGACGATGCAGCCATTTATGCTCACTCCAAAGAGAACATCAAGTCGCTAATTGAGCGTTTTTCGTCGGCATGCAAAGACATATGGCAAACAATTCATCATGACCAAGACCAACGTCTTTGGTCAAAAGACTGTATCGCCTCCAAACATCAATGTTGGAAACCGTCAGCTTGTTCCAGTACATGATTCCATATATCTTGGTTCAACCATTGCGAATAACCTCTCGCTAGTCACGGAGATTGATAAGCGAATTGGCAGCGTAGCTGTCATTTTGTCCCGATTAAACTCCCGTGTCTTGGGTAACCACGAGCTTACTTTAAAGGCAAATATGATTATATAGAGCACTTGGTAATTAAATGCTATATCTCACGGCAGGGAAACCTAGAAAATCCACGCAAGACACGAACGAAAGCTGTAGCATTCCTTCTACGAGGCATCCGTCTTATCTTGAACATATGGTAGATGGACAAAGTTACTAATGCTGAAATGCATTTAAAACCGTTCTACAGAGCTTGTCTACCATATTACGACAGCGCCGTCTGCGGTGGCTTGGTGAGGTCTAAAGAGTGGAAAATAGTCGTATTCCGAAAGATCTACCCTATGGTGTGTTGCAATTAGAAAGTTGACTATTGGGCAGACCGCACTTGCGGTACAACGACGTTTGTAAAAGAGATATGAAAGCTCTTGAAATTAAACTCGGGACTTCGGAAGAAATTGGTCTTGACCGCTCACATTGGAAGGATTCTGTTAGGCATCATCTGCGAGCTGGTTAAGAGCAGATACAAGTCTTTGCTGATGAATCCATTTCACACCGCCGACGTGTAGCTAACGCCCAACGTCCGAGTTCTGCTATCGCTGCAGCGCTGCGGGAGAGATTGTTCCTCCAAAATGAGTGTGCTTAATCGTTCGAAAAGGTGTTGAACATAAAGTTTCATGCTATTGTGATGTACGTTCATGGTCGCTATCGACCGCGGTAGTCCAACAACTACAGCATGATGCGCGAGAATCCGTAAATCCGAAAATCACGTCTTGGAGCTGTTAATGTCTAAGCAATTCATACCACCACGAGCACAAAATCAATGACGATACACATTTTAGTTTCCTCTGGAATATTAAATGAAAGACGTATTTCTCCCATTATGTTCTTATGACTACTATGGATTACACCAGAAATCTTATGAAGTTATAACATATTTTCCGTGGAGATACGTGAAAATAAGTTTCAAAATGTTTGTTTCGACTGAAACAGAATATACTCATAGCTTAGAACTCAGAAAGTTTTATCATAGAAAAAAACAGTAAGCTTTACAATAACCATAGAATGAAAAGGTATATGGAATATATATAATTATAGGATATATCTCAAAAATCAATAGGGACAATCACATACAACACGGTCCGTCATAAACTCATCGAGTTTGGAAGCGAAAACCTCAACAGATTTCGAGCGTGTGATTTACTCAGGCAAAATTTCCCAATTGAAACAAATTCTTACCGATAAAAAATTACGATAAATATTCAATCGACAATGCGGAATGCTTAAAGCCTTTGAATGTGTTTTTGTTCGAGCAAGGCCATTGGGATTTAGCAAGTGTTTAAGGGGATGGTTTTCAATATGCAGGATTTTGAATGTCAACATGAGGTCACTACGTATCCGTCGTCAGGTAAAATCTTGTAGGTTCAGTTTTAACATTCGCTCATTGTGAGGAAAAATTCTGTAACTAAAAACCAACTTTGTAGCACGATGATATATCCTGTCGAGTACTTCGATATCCTTCCTCAGACATGGTGCCCAGGCTTGGATGGAATATTACATAACCGGACTGTATACGTGTTAATTACCCGGGATAGGGTTTCGGGGGTAAAAATCCTGAATATTCTTTTTAGAAGATACGGCAAACTTTATTTACACTATCCGGCAATGATGTCCAGGCTTATTATCAAACAACACCAAGAAACAGTTGGTGCAGACGAGATCTTGCGTGGCAAGCTGATACGTGTGGTGCAGAGATTTTCCAAGCCACAGTAGTTTACATTTCGCAGGGTTAAATTGTAGATCATTTAACTGGGACCAACGAAATAAGGTGCATATATTCCATACAGTTATTAACAGACCTGACACGTTTCCATATTTTAATATTATCGGCAAATAGTATCAAGTTGCTTCCAATATCCACTACTATATCGTTCATATACACCAAGAATAGAAGAGGTCCCAGCATCGAGCCTTGCGTAACGCCACATGTGACGTGTTTTCTTCTAGAAAAGGTGCTGCCAACGCAAACATGGACGTGTCTATCAGTAAGATAGTCCCTTATCCAATTCAGCAATATTCTCCTTATTCTGTAACCTTCGAGCATTTCAATTAAAATGTCATGGTTGAATCTATTCAAAGCATTGGACATACCGATGTAGCAAGCATGTACAGGCTCACCTTCGTCTAGTGCTTTAGTTTAATCCTCGAACGCAGTAACAAGGTTGGATAAACAGCAACGATCGCTTCGAAAACCATGTTGTGCTGCGGTCAATATATTTTGGTTTTCAAAATTTTCTCAAATGCGCGCAGTCACGATACGTTCCATTAATTTAGAGATCACCGGAAGTAACGTTACCGGTCTATAGTTTACTGTGCCTGAACGGCTACCGCCTTTAAAAATAGGAGTGATGATCCCTTCTTTCTATTGCGGTGGTATTTTTCCTTCATTCAAGCTTATATTGAATATGCGAGTGAGAGGAGCATTCAAAGCAATGCGACACCTGTGAAGTATGGCGGGGGTAATTTTGTCTGCGACAAGGACTTATTTTCATTTAGTTGATAAAGTTCCTAGCACAACCATGTATTCGTTGATAGTCATTTCACTTAGTAATTCGAAATGTGGCGTATTCGGTGAATTTTGATATGGGATACAACACTTGGGATTGAAGACAAATGAGTAAAACGTTGCTAAAGCATCGACGGTATCTTGGGCAGTGTGGGTCGATCTATTAGGTGTTAGTATAGAGAAAACAACTGGTTTGATCTTTGCTCGTTCATTGACTATCTTGTAGAGAAGCTTAGGATTCTTTTCTATTCTCTTAAGCAAGTTCCATTGGAATTGCATGCGATCTTCTCTTACAAAAGTCGTGACTTGATTCCGTATCTTACAGAATCGCATCAAAGTTGCTTCCGTACCAAACTTTTTATGAGTTACCCACGACTCTCGCTTAACAGCTAACCATTTCTTAGTTCTACTCCGAATAACAAACTGGTTGTTGTAACTGCATTTGTGTGGTAAAAAATCGAGTTTTCGTAAATCTTCAAATTCAGATAATTTAGAAACCAATTGTAATATGAGCCAGAATCCATTGAAGCAAACTCATGAGTGCGTGCATCCCGGAGACTGATATTTGAGAATTCAAATTGCAGTTTCCTTATGACCTTTGTCTCTTCGCTAGATCGTTCCGCACTGCATACATAATCAAAAAAAGCACCACATGATCACTCTTTCCCAGTGGTGCCAGGTATTGTATATCCTCTACCGCGGTTGCCTCAGGCGTTAGGACAAGGTCAAGGTGTGAAGGTTTGTCAAGACCCCGCCAGCGAGTTGACTGGTTAACGTGATTGTGCAGTGAAGCAATTTCTATAACCTCATTATATATATTTTTAAACGAATGCAGGGAGTCTTCACCGATTGAATACAGATGCGGGAGATTACAATCGCCAATGATCAGTAATTGCATAGTTTGGCAGCTTGTGATGTGTTGCAAGGATTCAATCGTTGAATGAGCTTTCGGATGATGGCGGGCGGTGAAAGGATGATGATCGTACATTCGTCTCCATTGACTAGCTTTACTGAACCACACATCGTAACAGGAATGCTGAGGTCAGGATGATCGATTACTTTAGACTGCACTAAACTTTCTTGATAGTAGACTGCAACTCCACCACCTGATCTTCGATCGCGATCGCAACGGATTAGTGACAGTTTCGGTATCAAAAGCTCAGCATCAGTCCTGCAGGGCTGAAACCAAGTTTCTGTAACAGCAAAAAAATCAGTTAAAGGTCTATCGCAAAGCTGACATAGTTCAGGTAATTTGTCAAGTAAACACTGAGCATTAGTTTATATGCACTTGATCGTATTTATCCCACACAATGTCGGATCGTGTACTGTAGCTTTTGGTCAGACTCGCGATAAGTTGGTCCCTTTTCGTTTTTTAAGGGGTAACAACTTGACTGTGAGTAACAAGATTGCAATCAGACTGTGGTTGCTATGGCTCTCTGGGTTTCAGTGAGGGAACAGGCTTGGGCACGCTTAATCTCACGTCAGGTGGAAGTTTTAAGCGGTTATATTTCCAGTCGGTATTCATAGTTATAGTCATTTCAGTCGTTAGCAAAGTGATTTTTTCAGAGGACTGGGCTTATTGCCTTTGTAGTTAGAGGATCTATGTATTCTAATTGTGTCTACGACAACGGAATCACGAGAAACATTAAACTACGTGAAGTTGACTTGTCTCGGCAAGTGGATTCACCTTTCTTTTCCCACCAGGGTATGTCGGCTTGGAATCGGCAGGTCAAACCGGGAGAAGCACTGAGTAGATACGCATTGATGATGTCAGATTTAGTTTAATAGACGCGGTTGGTCTACGTGCGGAGAGAAGATATGCCCAGTTAAGCGCGTCATCGATTTAGGTAATAAGCTTTCAAGCCCATGTGTGTACAGAGCTTAGTCCATTACTTCAGCTTAAATACGTTTTCTTGCTGAAAAGTGCATTTATCGATCCCGGGATATTTTTGCGTATTACACTGATAGCGATATCTGTCTTAGTAGAATGAACGGTAGCATTGCTTTTTTGGTGGAAGGCTCGGATCTAGCAACCTGACGATGGGGAGTCCTGGACAAATTGTTCACAATTTTATCGAATGAGGACCTAGGAAAACAGGCTTCAGTAGGTCCATCTTCATTAACTCCGAATGAGCTATCACTACATTCATTTGAGGGTAAAGTTATTGGTGTTTTTTTTCTTTTCCTATTTGTCTTGATTAGTAATTATTTCGGGTCGCATTGCCTCGACAAGCGTATCTACCAAAAGCGGTTAAATGTTTGAAGTTTTCGATAGCAATTTTCCAAAATCTCTATTCGAGATTCCAGCTTTGCCTCATAGGGAGGATTTGTAGTTGTATCACTATGCTGTTTACTTCGACATGCACAACATACGTAGCAAACGCCGGGAAATCAAAGTGGTTAATGAATGCTACCACTTACTGCGTTTGGGCTTTAAACATATGGTATGTATTTTACGCAAACAGTCAAAAATTTAAATACGTTCAATCTGGCACTTATCCCATTGGTAAACATTTGGCAGACATCACGTGCTGCCTTCTTTGTCTGTGGCATCGAGGTCATCCTTCGTGTGATTGTTAAAATCCAATGAGTGATGAGCCATTGCGCATGGTGGCGCAGTTGTTTATCGATCGGAGGATACTGGGGGGAGGTAACAAGAAAATTATTCAGTTCACAAATAAGAAAATAAGTTAACTGAGATACTCTGACAGTTGTATTGCAGGGGAAATCACAAAGGTGGATAACCATGATTCGATACACGTTCGTGTGATGGTCTCCGTAGCTTTAGCTCTGATTGATATTGCTCTGGATAGACGTTTATATCTGTCAACGCAGGTCAAAATATAACTATATGGTTGGTTAACTGGTAAAGGGTCAACGATGTCCAGATTGATCATTTTGAATCAACCTTTGGTGAAGGAAATGTAGCGCGTTGCAATCTTTGCGGAACCTGTGAAATTCGATAGTTACGTGACCAAATATGTATTTTCTGGGTTGCTATTTATTGGTCAACATGTTTGAAAACCTTTCAAAGTTGCTGCGCATACACTATCGGTGATACGTGGGAATCGTCAAATAAAATAAAAAACGAAACTCAACTCACAAATATGTGATCTATGAATCACTTAGTGGATTTAAAATTAGGTATTCACAAAGCTATTAAACACATAATTTATTGTTTTGATATTATATATCATGCAACATTTTATTTCCATATTTGTTCCAATAGTAATGCCCAAAAATATACCGGGTGAGAAATCGTGCAAATCAATTATGTTGTAAAAGAATGCAATTTTTGCTACAATTAAACCGTAATATACCTACAGAAAATAGAGTAGTGGATTTTTTCCATGGCAAAAATGGTAACATCGTGTAATTTGCATCAAGTCAATATTACTACCCCCTCGATGAAAACGACATACAGGGAATATTGATTACGCAATGTCGCGAAACGTGTCTATTCCTTGGGATATTTTGCTATCAGATTATTACAGTGAAAAGTGATTGGGTAAAATCTGTCTAATTTCCGATGATGTTCTCGAGTGTTTTACTCGGTAATCTAATGTAGGAATGGACATGATAATATAATACTACAAAAAGGCTTTGACATAATATAGAAGCGAATACTATAGATGTTGTCGCTCCAAAACGTCACGGTGATACACGTGATCAGTCGTTTAACATAGTGTATTGTAGAATATGCATAGGTCAATGAAGATTGTATCGCGGTAGCCAAAACTTGTACAACGGTGCCGAAAAACAGTCACGTAGTACGCGCGAACGGAAAATATGTCAACGGCAATTGATTTAAGGTACCGGAAAACAAGTTTGTTGCACAGCCACCTCCATCAGGTCTGGTCATAAGAGACTTCTGATTGGGAATTGACAGTCGAAGGGTCCAAACGTTGCAAGGTAATTTCAGGCTGGAAAAAGTATATCAGTAAAGATTCTCTATGAATTCAGCCAATGAACTTCATCTGCATCAGTCGATTATCGTTGGTGACCAAAGCAGGATACACGAGAAACCTACGAGGACTAAGTCGCGTCACGTCCCATATTGGGTGAACGCGTAGCTTGCGGGAATCGTTCGGCTGGCATGACTCTTGTGAAAAACAAGTAGGCGTAGATGAAGGCGCATACGTAGGCTTAACAACAAACAAAAAGATGGATCGAAAACACTGTTCCTGCTGAGAATTTCCCGAATCCCCAAAGATGATGAAGATAAATTAATTGCCGTGTCTGGCCCATCTGGTAAGGACCTTTTCTGATGGGTTCCGAGAAGGAAGGTGAGCGTTTATGGTTGATGACTGGGTTACCGATTTCGTTGGCGATGTCGGGTTCTGAGATAACATTTGATGTACATAGGGTTGTAAGTGAAATGTTTTAGGTTGCCATGACAGTTTCATGCTGAACATACCCACTGGCTTTCGGTCAGACGTCGTCGATCGCTTGCAATTCAGCGATTTCGTTGAAGTCGATACAGGATGGCAACCGTATAACACACATTGTAGATAGCGCGTCAGAGATCGAATTTTGGCACCTTTGATATTTCTTATGTTAGTGGTGAATTGACTTACGAAATCCAGGTGTCGGCTATCTAGTAGCGGACCTTTTACGCCGATCTGTTCAATGATTGAATGAGATGCTCAAAATCATTCAATACGGTGAACTGTCTGTCATGCAGAATGAATCTGGATTTTTTTAAACCCATGAATGGATGATCAATCAATAAGTGTAGCAATGTGACGAATATTATGTCCCGATAAAAAGTGAGATAAAACGAGTTAAAATTATTGATTTGAAAAGCAACTCCGATTTAAATAGGGACAATTTGACATATCGGAAAAATACACCCAGGATGCGTGCATTTAGGCTCATCAATGTGTACTGCACGGAAGATGCGTGTATATCGGTTCACCCATTTGTATTACACGGAGGATATGTTTATCACGTCAGGCTCACCGATTTGCAGCAAATGGATTATAACTATAACGTCCCACGAAGTTAGGAGAAAACGCACAAGACAATAAAAAATTGTATCGCGGTAGCCAATACGTGAACAAACGTACAGTAGAGTACCGAGGTAGTATGAGGTAGTGAAAAACGTGCCTAGTTCAATCGTTCTAAGTTCCTCTAAAGCACAGTTGTTATATTGCCTACCCAATGTTGGCTTTAGTGAAAATATTCAGTTAATGATTTTAAAATCTAAATGATTAGATTGTCTAAGTACCTAAATTTTCACTGATTTTAAATTTTGATGCACTAAAATTCAACAATGTTCTATTCCAGTTTATCATATGATAATTTCTCATAACGCATCGAGAAATGTGGATTATGTAAAAGAAGTAAGTTAGGTTTTTTGAGAAAATATTTGTTAATTTGCATTTATAAAATTTTCAAAAATATTTCTAGCTTACTTTTCTACTTAATATAGTTAAAATAAAATCCATGTATTCATTTACAAGAGTTTCTAAACACAAATCCAAATATAAAATATTAAACGTAGTTCTTCTTAAAATTACAATAGGAATGGTGAAGATTGTTAGAAAAACTTAAGCACTCATTGAACGTGATGAGTTATGCCTTTGGCGATGATCTCTGTTCCATCCCTACTGAATTCGTGACCATCTCGATTCATGAGTACCAATATTACTGATTTGTTTTCGTGTCGTCGTGTAGCCAGTTTATTTTTATGTATATTTGTTCCCTATCCATCTTCCAGTCTGTCCCATTTAATATTTCCTACATTCGGAAAAAGGGATTATGTACCCGACATTATATCATTTCTCATTAGCCTGCGTGTGATTAACCTTGAGTAGTTGGCTTCTCAGTGTCGAAGGTGTTTTGTGTGCTAAGCGAATTCCGATTGGGGGTATCATTCTGGCGGTAATCTCCGAGTATATATATTACAATAAACCTAACGCTGTTCCTGCTGTTAAAACGCGATCGGGTTGACGAGTCCATGTTTCAAATGATGAACTCTTTGGGTAACCATTCGTCCGGAAGAGTTTGAGTAAATATTTCTCCTCTTCTTTCTTTGTGTTCATCGGTACTGCATTATGTTTTTGAGCGATTGAATAGCTTCGGTTGTGGGTGGCCGAGTGCTTGCTTTTATAGTTCAAATTGGATCTGTTTGTGTTCCTTTACTGTATACGCTTGTTTCTATGTTCCTGTTCCGTTCTTCGCACGTTTACACAAATAAATGGTAGACAGTTGTCACATTCTGTCTCTTAAGTAAATTGAATTCAATGGAAGACGCAATTAAATGCGCATCATCGAAGTTTTCCATCTTTAGAATTACGAACGTATCATCGACGTATTGGTAACCGACATCAAAAGAGAACATGATCGCTCCATCTTCTATATTTACGTCCCTCATTTTCTGTAGGAATTTAGTTGCGGAATCTATCGAATAATTTGATCCTTGAATAAAGTAGATTATTCTTTTTCCCAGTTCATTTCCGAGTATGTAGCTAGATGCTCCAGGCATCGACACGATTGGGCATAGTGGAATCTCTACATACGATAGGCGCGTTTGTTGTTTGACTTGTGCGTACTATAAAACATTGACCAATCGGCTGTTCTTGCGTTGATGGATTCATGCATCAAAGCGATTATCGTTTGATATATTGACCTCCGTGATGAAGAAATCGATGTGCGTGCGTGCAACGAGTGTTTATTGTTGGACCGATTACCCGAAAGTTGCGATATGTCGCCAGACGTTCGCCAGCTACCACTTGTTGAGCAAAAATGACCTGACGCAATCATTTTCGGTCTTTCCACCACACGCTACAGTTTAAAACTGCATTAAGTCTTGAAAGATATGATAAAAAACACATTGTGTTCGAATCCGATCTTAACAAAAATTTCTATTTGACGAGCAACTATCAGAAACAAGAGATTCAAGCATTAAATTAAAAAATTCGCTCAAAACAGCTGCTTGTGTATATACGCATGCGGATCCTGATTCTACTCTTCCTCCCTGAAAAATGTGACGGAAACGCATGCAGATGAGCTCTTATTATATTTTGTAGATCAATGGATGAGATCGGTTTTCCTTTCGAAGCTAAACAAACTTGTTGAACATAACTGGAAACTACGTTGCGCTTTATCGTAAGATAATGTAGCGCATCTTATTTTGCTAGTGACATTTAGTTAGTGTAGATCTGTATTAGTCTGTGAAACAGTGTGCAACGAAGTAGAGCTAAAAACTACTGATTGCTATCTCTAGCGTTGCCTCTTAAATCTTATGAGACTGAAAACAATCAATCAGTTGAAATTTACACACACATTCAAAAACTAAATGTAAATTAAAACTGTAATGGTGATGCAAGCATTCTGTCACAAATCGAAAAACAAATAAGGATACATTTTTGTGTTATTGTGTTTAATTATGGCATAAAAAACACATGATTAATTTCCATGATCAGATGCCAGAAACCGCCTGACAAGTGCACTCCCATGGTCACTAAAGTTACCGACGGGAGCTACTGCGCAATCGACTGCTTGTTTAATTTCTAAGGGATAAAATTTGAGGTGGTAACTAGAGTTACCGTCAGTATACAAAATCATATTGGGTTAGGATTAACCAAGATTACTTCAGGTCAAGCAAGGCCAAACCGAATGTGTTGTTTCAACTTCAATTTATTTGTTCACACAGGCTTCAGAAAAACTTGATAGAATAATTAGCCACATCAAACCCTCACTTCACACGCACACGCATTTCTCAATGTCATACAGATTCACCGCGAAGCCAATTAATCTAACGCTAATCTTGTTCATCCACGAATGGTATAACACAAGAGAACTACAATCGGTTCATTTCTATCCCTCACCACGTTATGCACCGTCTACCGGCTTTGACCAATCCCTTATATTTCACTATCACCTGACGTTGTCAATTCGCTTGTAGGCCGGTTTAAATGTAATCATCCTCATACATCTTTCTCGAAACCGAATTTTTGCTGGTTTTCAATTGCTGTGATCGGACAGTTCGGAGCTTCATGCTCTTGTTTCGTGCCAAAGGATGCTTTCAAAGCTAGTGAATATTAATGATCTCTTATATCTTCGGAATTTTCAAATTGTAGTTTTAAATTAAACTGAGATTTAATTGTGTTTTGACGTCTCGCTTCAAACTCAGAATAAATTAATACATGTACAAGTATAATTGAGGCTTGAAATACAAAAAATGTGTGTATATGACCAATATTACGTTGTATTTATTTATTTCAGCTTAGTCGCGTCCTCCATAAACATTTGGACGTAATTAACGCAACATATTTCACACGTCGAAGAACAACAGACGACGGCAAATTATACTATGATTTTGAAGTTTATCATACACATAAGGAAGGAACCCAACCGTCCCTACAAACACTCCTTCACAAACTGCGCGCTCAAAACATGGTATCTATAACTACGCTAACAAAGGTGACTTATCCATACGGTAAGTTTGTATGGCGTTAAGTATCTTCCATGTTTACTAGAGCCTGTGCAATTTAGAGAAAGTTTATGAGAGTTTTTCCAAATGTAAGCATTACGATATTTTTGTTAGAATAACGATGTTTTTGCAATGCAGACGAAAATAAGTGTGACACGTATACCCGTTTCTAGTTAATTTGTTACCTAATCAAATACAGCCAGTGGACAAATGCTGTATGATTTTTTCTTCCAGTAATCCAGTCCATACAATATGCACAGATTTATATTTTTTTCTAGATAATACGTAAAGATATTTGCATTTAAAATTGTAGGTTACTGATACACAATGTGCTTCTACTAGGTCTATTGCGTCAGTATGATGTGAAATTGCGGATTGCCTACAAAACTTACGTTCCTCAAATTTAGAAATGCTTAGGCAATTTATTTCGAATAAATTTTCAAATGTGAGTAAAAAATGAAATCGAGATTAGTATTTTAAGTCGGTTAGGGAATAATTTATTAAGTTAATTTATATCAAATTATACCCAATTTCCAATGTAAATTATTGTTCGTTTAATAGGTTTATTTAAAATAAATATTGCGGAATTAATTTGTAAGGTGCAGATTCCGCTATCAAGCTGAATCTTAAAAAGTACATTCTAAATTTGGGCTATAACAACGTACGCGGGCATGTCGTATAGCGATATTAATGCTCTCAACAGAAAAGAAGATGCATCAGGTTAAATTGAACATGGATATTTTAGATTATATTGTAAACAACTTCTTTCATATAAACACAAATCTTAAACTTTTATTCCTTTTTCTCCAATTTCTTTACATCTTTCACGATCAACGACACAATTTTGACTACATGCTTTGTATTACTAAACATATCATTTAACTGTGAATACAAAATATGCATGAACGCATTTAAAAACGAAATCCTTTGAGTTAAAGCTAATTGGATTAAGATTAATTTTCTAGAATGAGTTTGAACATATACATACATTTTCATCACCTCCGCCCTGCAACCGGTTTCATGATGTGGGCAATTATCCGGTAGGGATAATACAACAGTTATCCGAGTTCCGTAAACATTTGGGAAATGGTAAACTGAGTTCAAACTTATAGGCCATGAATGATTGAGACATAGCAAGACAACCTAATGTATATACCTTATGAGTGTAAACAACCCGAAAACAAGGATATTGTGCATATGTGATGGAATCAGATGCAAAGCGGATTATTTTTGTCTAGGTTATGATTTTAACCCATCTACATGTGTTTACACATGTGATTGACCAGGTTAATCACACCTGCATTATTCAACTGTGGCTTACAAATTCACATCTTCATATCACATTTTGCGTACAAACATCTCTTCAACCCGTTGCGTGTTATTGCTATTGATGGGAGCAAAATCGTATCATCGAGCGACGGTAAATCAACTTGTTGTTCTGTGTGACAACACATTAATTCTTTCCACAAATCCTACGTCAAGAACGCTGTGTACTTCAATCTGGTTTATATTGTTTAATAATTATGATTTTAGAAAATATTCGGAGTTTTTGTGTGGCAGGTCAGCCGAAATATACTGGTGAGTTTTCATAATATTACAGACCATGATTTCAATATTATTAAAGGTTCTTCATTTAGAATGACATATTACACGGTTCTATTATAAATATCATGTTCGATTACTCTAAATGCGGATGATGTTTGCTTATTTAAATTTTCTGTTTACACTATTGAACACTGAATATTCAATTGAACACTGATTATATCAGATAATTTCAACAAGGAATAAGATCCAAAGATTTTTTGACAATGCCATGCGCCCAAACCTGAAATGAAATTGAATACATTTGGTATTCATCAGAACATGCAAAAGCATTTCTGTAATAAATTTCATTATACCCAACATACTCATGTAGCTTCAGAAAATATCTCGAGTAAAATTGAACCATCATTCATGGTCACGCTATATCATATTTTTACTCTGACGTTAAAAATATCATTTAGCAATTAGCACAATGAATTCGGTGATTATTAAACTTTTCAGAACATGACATAGAACATGTCAATTATTTCATCAAATTCCGTTCATTATTTGTAGAAATGCTGGTTGAAGTTTTCAGTGATCAAGTAGACGATCGGGCAAAGAAACCTAGATTAGAAAACGGGGAAAACATCAAGTGTAACGAAGTTAGTTTTGAATTTTAAAAAAAATATTTATATATTTTTTACATGCGTAGTCATAAACACATAAGTTTTGATAATATTAATAGCATTAAACAAAGTCACTGTTAAATATGTTTCCTACAATGCATACAATAACGATAAACTTGTGCTAGCTGTAGACATTCCAATAAAGACGTCCGCAACAATAGTAAATAATTAACTGTAGGTTAAGAGCCTAATGATATGGGGAGTAGACAGTCACACCTGGAAAACCAGTTTGCAAGAATGAGACATTCAATTAAGCGAACTTTCTATCCCAAACATACTATTACGGAACGATCGTCTACGTAAAGATGGTGGTGTGTCTCTATACTCTCACGAACATGTTTTTTGCATTTTGCATAATTCGCAACAAAGTAAACACTCTCATCAAGGTAGACAAGCAAATTTGCCATCGCTTTCTACATTTGAAAATAGAAGGAAATACTTAATAGTTATATCAGATTGTCAATGCTCTATCTAGCGTGAAACCATGGTTTTTTCCTGTTCTTAATGATAATGGATCAACGTTGTCATAAAATAAACAGCTGATGCTCTCTCTCAATTCTATGCTAAAGTATTTATCCCGTTAGCGATTAGATCGGCATATGCATTACAGCCATCAACCGTCAGGCAACAGCTGACTGAGATCGAGATCAATTTAGCGATTATACAAAGATATTTGTGTCAAATGAACCCTAAGTAATCCCCTGAAGCGGACGGAAGCACTCTGACTATACTGAAGTCCTGTGACCAGCAGCTGAGTGAACTTTCATGTGAATTGTTTAAAGATTCTCTTACCGAAGGAGTGACCAACAGAGTGAAAATCATGGTTAATTTCACCTATCTACAAAGGTGGTAGACGTTCAGATCCTGCAAACTACCGTCCTGTCAACCTATTTCCTGTGATATCCAAAGATCTCTAGCGTATATTGACGAAAGAAATAGTTCATCACTTGAAATCACAAAATATGCTATTTGTAGTGCAGCATGGCTTCCGTAAATATCGCTCATTCTTGACAACCTTGTTGACGGTGTTAAACGACTAGACCCATGCGGTTGACGAAGGAACTTGCATCCACGCTTGCTATCTGGTTATGTCTAAAGCTTTTGAACAAGTTGATTATTTTCGACTACTACAAATGCTGAAGCAGATGGGTATCAGCGGACAGCTATTCGTATGGCTTTAAATTTACCTCAGTGGGCGCAAGTCAATCGTTGGAATCGAAGGGGTACAATCAAAAGTTATTGATGCCTCTAGAGGCCTATCTCAAGGTTCAGTCCTCGAGCCAGTACTTTTTTTGGTGTACATCTACGATCTACCAGAGACGCTCTCATGCAAGTTGATTCTCTTTGCTGGTGATATTAGACTTTGGACGCGGATAAATTCAACTGCGGACTGTACACAACTGCAACGTGTTTTAGTTGCTCTCGATGAATGATAGGTACGGAATAAGTTGCCTTCCAATTTTAGAAAATGCTAGGTGTTGCAAATTGGTAAGCCATTCCAGTATTACTCTGGGCAGACGATGCTGAGCTGCACCGAAACTGTAAAGGATCTTAGATTCTGTGTATGCAGCAGCCTGAAGAACAGCATGCATTGTGAGGTAATTTACAAACGTACTTCCAATCTTTTATGTAGGCTGAGACGGATTTTCAGAACATTTTCGCCAGGAACGTTGCCAACCATCATGAAAGCCTACTTAAATCCAACCATGAAGCATGCATCACAAGCTTGGACTCCTTGGTTAAAAAAGATATACTATTGCTTGATAAAATATACCATCGTGCAACCAAACTCGTAAGTTGTTTCCGGAAACTAACGAACGAGGAACGATTGCAAAAAATAAGACTCCCTACTCCCCTTTAAAGCAGCCGTCGAAATGATGTGATACTAACATACCAAATATTAAATACCCCTCATCATCCTTTAATACATTTTTCCGAATACCGTGATTCACGACATACACGCAGCCACTCAGCGACACTAAAATTCCCCACACCCGTATCAGCTTTCGCCGATAATTTTATTGTGCACGCGTTTGTTTCCTTTGGAATGCCCTCCCTAAATTTTAATTTGGTTTATATAATGTTTGATTGCCTGCGTAATACGTTCTAATTCATCAATTATTTAGAGATGACTCGACAGCGTTTATCAAGCGGAAAAAGAGGAGCACTTAGAGTCGACGTTACAAAATTCGATAAAATAATTATGAGCGAAAGAAGAAAAGGAAAAATATTCATTCTAAAATTTTCGAAATTTCAACTTGAGATCAGTGTTAAATAAACGAATACCGTACAAGTTACACATGAAAGAATAAAATATATACTGAAAATATAGACATCACATCAACGAGATAAATTAGGTAGTAATTGTTCACAAATCAATTCCATTTGACAAAGGTGTCGTTATTGGAATAAATGACCTCAGATATAATGACATTCTAGGAGGTAGTTTGACCTGTTTTGAACGAGTCTTTTAGGTAGGTTGACATTTAAGTAGATCCTCAGGCATCAAGTAAGAATTATCAATGAGATGGTATTTATGATCCGATCGGAAGAGGAAAAATTGTTGTTTCAAGTTTTTTTATAAATAATATCCTCATAAGGATTACAGCTTGTGCTTGAAATGATCGTGATGCAACGTTTTCGTAACACAGTCTTTTGAAACAAGCGGGTGAACAGTACACAATATGAAGTAATATATAAGAGACTGTTAAGTGAGAAGTTTGCTTTGAAAAAACGCTAAGAGAACGAAGACGAAACTGGCGATGCGAATTGAAGAACAATATTCGCCTTATATACCCCAGTGCTTATAAGATACTATTCAGTTGAAATCATATTTAGTCAGCCGAATTATGGATTACATTGAAAATCTATTTCGGTCAAGGCGGTAGATAAATAAAAAAGTATGACGCAATATTCCATCTTGTAAAAATGTGCTCCCAATTAAATTCTATATTAGAGACTTGAGGTGCGAAATTGGAATTTCAATTTGTTATAGGAAGTTCAATGACCGCCGAAAATATAGGTTTGGGTATTTATTTTCAATAGCTTGTTAATAACGGATGCCCCAAAGTAGGTGACGGTAAACTTACGGGCTTGTACCGAAAATCCTTGTTGCTTGAATTTAAAACATAAAACCAAACTTTATCAAGATTTTATGGTTGAAAAAGCAATTACTTTAAAATAACCATGCAGTTGAACTATAGGTACAAGTGTATATGTGTATATGTGTGTAGAAACATTTCAAAATCAAAATAATTCTGGTAACGATAGACTATTAATAGTTTGGGGCATAATTTGGATTGGCTCTCAGGAAATCGTCTAGTTTCAATTTAAATATAGAAAAAGTGTTTGAGCTTACCAAATTGACTGGCAGTGAATTCTAAGCGAAACAAATACGCACAGAATAAAAATACCTGCGACATTTCGGATTGCAGTGGGGTATTTCCAACTTGCAGTTGTGACCGCGGTTGTTGCTGGATGTTCGTCGGTGAAATAGTATATCCAAAGGGTGGGAAACACTGTTAAGGACTTCGAATGTGAGGAGGAGGTCGGCTCGCAGTCTCCTTTGTGCAAGCGTCCCCAGCTTCAGTTTACTTAGTCGGTCAGCGAATGGTAGGTTTTCGAGCCCAATGACCAACTTTGAGGCTTTGTGGTATATGCGATCCAATAGTGAAATGTCTTTTTGAAGCCATGGAGTCCATGCTTGTGAAGCGTAATCAGTAAGCGGGTGTATGTACGTGTTCATCATCAGAGAAAAACAGCTCTGGGAAAAACGTCCGAATATCCGCCTTAACACACCGAGCATCCGAGACGCGCGTTTGTAAACGGCTTCGCATTGTAGACCATTTTTCAGGCTACCGCAAATCCAGACACCCAGGTCTTTTTCTTCTTTGGTGTTCTCCAGGATATTGTTGCCAAGCTTGTATGAATGAGAAAATCTTAGCACACAACTAATGTGCATGATTTGAGACTTCTGCATGTTTAGCGGTAGGTTATTTTCAGATAACCACATTTTCACAACATCCAAGTCACTTTGTAGCACGCTGCAATCCTCGGCAACGCTGATTTTTTTCTATATTCTTTATGTCATCTGCGAACAGAACCATCTTACTGCCGCGTGGTCTTGGCAGGTCATTCATATAGATCAGAAACAGTATCGGTCCAAGCACGGATCCCTGTGGAACACCGCTAGTGACGTCGATTTCCTTCGATAGTATACCGAGATAGTCTCACAACAAGTCATACAGTGCTCCAGCAATACCGTGTTTCTTTAGCTTGTTCAGCAGTAAGTTGTGATCAACTCTGTCAAAAGCTTTAGAAATGTCTAGGTAGCATGCAAGAATACTGCCTCCAGCGTCCACTACACTAGTCCAGTCGTCCAAACATGTCAGCAAATTAGTTAGACAAGAGCGGTTTCTGCGAAATCCGTGCTGGGCAATTGTCAAGAGTCCGTTTGATTCCAGGTGGCGCACTACTTCTGCAGTGATTATGCGCTCAAAAACCTTTGAAACCGAAGACAGCAATGTCACAGGCCTGTAATTTTTTACTTCAGAACGGCATCCACTTTTGTAAATTGGTGTAATTATTCCCAGCTTCCAATCAATTGGTACCATTCCGACTTGAAGCAATTCGCTAAACAGACGAGACAAAGGTCCCGAGAGCTGCGCATGACAGTTTTTGAGGAGCTTCGGTGAAATTTCGTCTGGTCCCGGAGATTTCTTTGCGTTTAACTTTCTTAAGTGCTGCGCAACCACCATCGGAGTAATTATTATTTCACTCAGAGTGGGACGATCATAACGAACGCTTGGTTCCTGTTCGTGCTCTGTGGATTTTGGTGCAAATACTCCAGCATAAAAGTCTGCTAACAAATCAGCGGTTTGTTCAACGGATTTTGTGAAGCCGGACGAATTTTTCAGGGCAAAGACTCCTGGTTTAATTTTTGTTCTATCGTTTACAAGTCTATACAAGAGCTTCGGATTCTGGTGCATCTGAGTAATCAATTGCGATTGGAACGCTTGTTTATCATCTCGATTCAAGCTGATAATTTTGTTTCTCAGTCGTGTAAATTGTGCCCAAAAATCAGCTGTGTTGGTAGCCTTGTGAAACTTCCACGCTACTGCCATTTGTTTCATCCACTTTTGGTCCTGCTAGGTAGCTTAAATTTGTTACGTCGATAATTTTTCTTCGGGACGAGGTTTGAATGTTTCTCTAATATAAGTTTCAGGTGTTGTAGTAGAGACCGCAAATGACTGTCTGAATCGGAGTAATCCAACTGTATTAAACTAATGCTTTGAAGCTCTGCACAAAGGGTACGGTAGTTTACCCTCCTGAAGCATTTCATTCCGTCAAATTTGCGCCTAGCACTACAAAGGTAGTAGAATTCTAGGACAACGTGATCGCTTCGTCCGATCGGCGGTTTATAAACAATATTCTCAACAGCTGTGGGATCAGATGTAAGTATTAAGTCCAAGGTAGACGGCCTGTCAGCTCCCCTCATACGAGTAAATCATAACGTGGTTATAGAGTGGTGTGTAATCCAAGACTGCCCGAATTTCATGTTCAAATGTCTCCTGTGTATGATCATCACGGTTATAAAGCTGGAGAAGTTTGAAGTCTCCCATTATCAAAATTTGAGTGTTATATCGCGTTGTTACATATTGCAAAGCAGTAATCAGTTTATTGTTCAGGTCGAAGTTCGCGGTTGGAGAACGGTAAATCACTCCAATAACGCACTGGTCACCAGAAGTAAGAGTTATAGAACACCAAAGCGTGTCAAGTATATCCAGATTTTGGTCATTCATAACTCTGCAAATAAATGATTGTTTGCAGTAGAGTGCTGCTCCTCCGCCATCCCTCAAACGGTCACGTCGAAATAAAGACATGCTTGGTAAAGAGAGTTCTAGATCAGAAAACGAGGTAGTGAACCACGTTTCTGTTATGGCAACTATGTCTGGGTTCGTTTCATCACAAATCTCGGAGAGTTCGTGCAGCTTATTGATCAGGCTGTTTGCGTTCGTGTAGATGCATTTAATTGTGTTTTTTATGAGTAATGACGGGGTGTAAGCTGTTTGGTTCAAAAATTTGCTAGATAGACTTTGTGTGTTTGTATATAAACAATCAATAAAGTTTGTAGCGTTCATATCATGAGAGGTTATTTGGGGTGCGACCCTGTCAGAGCCGGAATGCTCACGTTTTTGTGATGTGACGCATGAGGTTCCAATTGAACTGTGACACTTGGCGTAGGTTGATCAGTACTATCCGTTTGCTGAATTTCGGTTTTGATCCTGGGCAAGCTTAAATTTACGTTTTGGGGTAGATATCTTCTGTTTGACTTCCATTCGCGTTTGACATTATGGGTCATTTCGGTTGTCAAAAAGGTTAGCTTTAGAGGGCTAGGACCTTGCCCTTTATAGTTTGTAGACATCGGCATCCTTAAAGTGCTCACAAGTATGGATCTTTTAACGCCGATCTTTTCAGCTAAGTATTTACACTGTTTGTGATCGTGCTCAAACTTTTGAGAAGGATCGTCTGCAGCTTAATCTGGAACACACATAAGTACGATACTTCTTGGATTATTTTCCTCTCGATATTTCTTTGTCGTCCTTCGCTCCCACTATGATAGATCCGGAAGGATACGACTTGTAGAATTGGAAACATCTCTAAGCTTGTGAGCATTTGAAAGTACGTTTTCCACATCCTCAGCTGATTTCAACGTTACTTTTAAAAGACTTGGATCATTTTTGCGGGGGGAATTCATGTGACGGTGTAGCCGAACAATTGATGAGGGGGTAACTGGGGACAGTTTCATCTGACTACAAAGATTATGCCACTCCACTAAGTCATGCTTCTGTTTGGCTTCGAATAGCGTTTCCTGTGACTCGGTCACGTTGGTACATATCACACTGAGGTTTATACGTGTGGGTTTTGGCTTATAGTTTGAGTCCTTGTTTTTGACTGTGGCTATGTGGATTTCTTTCTGAAATGCGCGACATGTGTGCAACGCTGATGAATCCTTTTTAGTTTTGGTCAGATTTTGCGCAGTTATCTGGGCAAATGTCGGCCTGCTCGAATGTGGCAAATTCTCTGTTGAATTTTCGGTAGTGGTCTCTGAGTGCGGCAATAATGGTATTTTTGTCGCGTTCATTATGTGTTCATTAAGTGTTATTAGGCTGGATTCTAAGCCATTTAGACGTGTCTCGATTATGTTATCAGTAGTCTTCGCTTCATAAGATGTCCCCTTTCGTTTGTTTTTGCAAACTTGGCAAACATAACAGAGACCGGGACAAATGTCTCCATTAATAATCGTTACCACGTCTGGGGTCAACGACTTATCACATTTTGCATGCACCTTTGACAAGCAGTCGTAACATCTGACACATCTCGCCTTGGGGCTTACAACCTTTCAGCAAACCGCGCACACGCACCGCGGGGTGCTTTGTTTCGTTTTCAGGGTCATTCGGTCAGGAAAAATTTCAACGCTGTTCACACGTAGTGTTTCGACCGATCGATCAACAATGAATAGCGTGATAACGGTTAACTGCAGTGATCACGAAGTAGAGTGAAATCTGTAATCAATCCTGCAGTACGTTTCGGGATTTGATCTCAGGATATTCAAGGTAGCTCCAGTCGATGCAGAGGAAGTAGCTCCTTCGAATGGTATCAATAACTAGAGAAACTTGAACAGCGACAACAACTTTTCACGCATAGATCCGAAATGGGAAAAACACGAAAAATCACAAATTTCACGTATTGCTGAATACCACTACGAGAGTGATAATTCCAGAGAGATGAATTCGAGAGGATTTCAAAAATGTATAATGTATCCACTTAGGTCCAAGTGGAAGAAGAGTATATCCGGGTAATCGGGAGCTCAAAATAATGCGACCACACGGTAAGTGCTATCCTTGTGTGCAAATCTCGATCGTAATGTATTTATCTGATGAATGCAAACAGCACGAATGCAGTGTTGGTGTTCGTGTGATGGAGCTGCAAGCAAATATGGATTTTTTATGCACTGATGACTGTTACGTGAACTGGTGTCAGCGCGATATTATTCAACAAAAAGTTTTAACATTTTTTGTAAATCATTTCCGCGGTGACGACAAAATTTCTGAATATAGACTATTCCAGATGGATCATACTGAAAAAAGCATTGGCGAGACTGTAGTCGGGAATGCGTTATTTAAAGGGTCCAGCTACGACTGCGTGCTGCGACATAGAAATAAATTTTAAATAGTTGCCTAAAAGTAAGTTGGATTGGATTAGTCTGTAGATCAGAATTGGGTCATTTAGATGGACTTCCGTTCTAGAGTGCTTATTCCAAGTCGAGGCCAAATGGTCAAATGGTAGATTGCGGAATCCAGTTACCATTTTAGTTGCCTTGCAATGAATCCTTCCGATTAGCGAGATGTCTTTTTCCCACCATAGAGCTCAAGCTCGCGCATTGTAGTCCACAACTGGTTGCGTGTATGTGTTGAGTAAATTTGTCAATAAGTGATTGGGGAAACGTCAGCAAATTCGTCTGATTAATCAGAGTATACTGCATGCAAACCTATGGACACGGCATATGTTTTTCAAACTTCCGCAACCCGAGAACCGAATATCTTACTCCGACTTACGTCACTGGGATAGCAGGAGCTCATGAGAACGTCCTTATGTTTTCAAACTGAATTATATTGCACTTGCAGGTAACGAAAATCAGCGATTTGCAAAAGCTTATTTAGTTCAAATTGCAAAATCAAAGGATTTTAACAGATTTTATCTTCAGCCAAACATTTACGTTAGATAAGAACAATTTTATCCAATACGAATTGCCCTACATCCTTCATAAATTCTAAAAACGTTTTGTGGGAACAAATTGTGGTAAACCGCTCGTGGCTCGGATTTATCAGAAAAATTTGTAATTTACTTTTGACTTTAACAATGCTTTCATACGAATATCTTGTAAATTAAGCAAGCAGATTTCAATCGATAAGCAGAAGATGCAGCTTCCGAATTAGTAAAAACTGATTAGCATGATCAAATAATTTAAGTATGTTAGTAATAGGCATGAATGCAACATTCTATACTCAATGATTGCATCCAATCTTTTAGAGTCGTTTGCAATTTCTTCGTCGTTATTCCGTCTTACTCTAGAAAAATTTGTTTACGCCGACATCAGATAAGATATCGTCCTCTATCAATTCTGCTTAAATTGTGGACTGTAATAGATACTTTGAACAAAATAACTACTCATGAAACTTTGCCCCAGCACTTCAAAATGGATAGCCAAAAGGCGGCATGAAATACACAAAGGATCAATTGAACTGACGAATCATGGAAACATTTTCGAAAAATCCGAAACTGGGTGACGTCCTTATCTGCGACAAGGAATATCATCATTGGATGCTGATAGAAGATACGGAAAAATATTCAAAGTTACTCTACACGATCGTAAACAACCCGACTAAGATTTAACCGCGTGATTTTACAATTCAGACAGTGGATGGATTGGCAAATATTGTCAGGGAAACAGCTGATTCCCTAGTAACAATTTATGCAAAAGTGTTTTGCTTAAAGTATGTGTCACTGCCAACAACTTTGCCAGATTCAATAGAGGTGAACATCAAAGGGGTTGTCATGGGACTGCTACGATTGTGCGAAACTATTTACGCAGGCTAAACTATAACATATCCTTAGAAGATAACGGAATAACGCTTGCTATTCTGGATTCATGTGAGCTAAATCTTTGTGGCCCACTGCGCGATGTAATTAGACCTCACAATCAACGGGAATCCTAGCAGTTGAATGAGAAACCGGAGTTATTTCACCCTTCGTAAAAGGGTGTCATTCCTTCAGTTCCTGTCAATTATAGCTCTTGGAGCTCCTTTTACTGGATTCTGAAGTATTGGAGAGCCTCGCGTGTGAAATTCTCATCAGGCACCTCGAGAGCCATGCAATTCTTCCTAGGGCATAACATGGATTTAGAGAAACGTACTCAGGCTTTGCTTACATGCTCATGGCTTGAAGAGATTGGACGCAAGCATTAGATGATGTGATTCGCGTACATGCATGTTACTTAAAGATATATAAAGCTTTCGGTTGAGTTCACTTCTTATAACTTCAAAACCTGCACGGTGTTATCATTAACGGAAATCAATGTTTTTGGTTTTTGAGTTGGCATTCTGAAAACGAAGCGAAAATCAGTATAGATGACGAAATTTTGCGAACTAGTAAAGCGACGCGCTGTCCAATGCGGTTGTCAATATTTATAATTGATCTACCGCAATTAGTACGATGTATACTTCTTTTATTCGACGACCATGTACAAATTTGGTTGAAAGTCAACTCTGTTGAAGTTTGCCAAGTTTTTCAATCAAACCTCAATATGCTGCACCAGTGGTCAATTCATAGTAGGCTGACATTCAACTTCCGCAAGTATAAAATGTTGAAAGTTTGGGAAGCCATTCCGCCTCATACCTGCTTAACGGTCACACACTTGAGCGGAGTTGATCGCCGAGAAATCTCGCTATCTGGGTATGCGAAAATTTGCAAAACCGTCAGCAGTGCGAGGCCGACTATACGAGTGACGAGGTAGCGTTATTGGCTCAGTAAGACGAATTTGCATACGCTCCCCACGGCACTCATTGTCAAAGGCATTCAGTACATACATGCACCCATTTGTGGACTATACAGCAGAAGCTGAGGACTATGGTTGGAAAAGGTATTCTCTCAATTGCAAACTTAACATAAGACAACTATGTTGGTTACTATATCTTATAATCAAATTTTCGAGCAGCAGTTGACAATAATATGATTGTGCGCTCACAAGCGCAAGCACACTAGAGTTGACCTATACCTGAAAGCGAATAATCTATAGGGCGTACACCCACAGAGACCCCTCTCTAACATTGGTTCCAATCTCTGATCCTTCGAATACCTAATTGCTTACCAAACTGTCGTCGTAACCTTAGCAGTCCGTGTCTATTTACATCGGAAAAGTTTACCGGTAGAAATTGTTTCCTCGCCAAATGAAATGATCTTCAAACAAAAGTAACGATTTTTATGTTGAATAATAATGTGTCGGTTCACGTTTACAGTGATTCCTCAATGCTTCTGTTTTACACACAAGCACCTGCAAGACGAAATTACCCCAACACACATTTCTGGTCGAAATTTCATTACCCATGTCCTAATTGGAATTACGTTTGCTCTCAGTTCGAAATTCGTGGCGCATCCCGGCATCTTTAACATTTTTCTATGTATATAATTGTTTCAATTACAGCTATTTGCCTTCTTAGCCATAAATCTTGAGGTTAATTTATCATATCAATATGTCAATTTCAGCTAATTTGTGATAGTATGTATGAAAGTAACGACATATCACAAAATGTCATAATCCTATTGGTTTTCACTTGCATTCAAGATTCAAAGGATCCTTGGAGATATGTGCGCCGACTGTGAATACGATAACACACTCGACGGATTGGACACATTTAAAATCAACCTGCGAATTAACAAACCGCAGTGGTTTACACCGAATAAAATCTATGGAGATTTGAAAAACGGAAACCTCCCTGCTTTAGCGAACGTTCTATATTCCACGGTGCCGAAATATCCGGTTAGTTTTTAATTGGGTCGATTACTCTTAATAGTGATGGCAGTGAAAATATGTAGACTGTGAATAATCGTGCAGAAACGAATAGTTTATGATCACATTGGAACATCGATATCCACTAAACCAGCTTAGCCAATAAAACGTAATATGTTTTTCGTGGAAAATCTAATGGTGGCGGGATATATTTCTTCTGTTTTTGCGTGTATGTGCTTGAGTCTTGATGCGAAATAACCAGCAATATACTAATTACGGATATTTTTGTTACATTTCAGATTTCGCCATCGATGAGAAACGATTAAATTCGTGAAGTTTGACTAAATTTTTCGTTGCAATACGTGCCTGTACGTTTTGTACAACTTTGTAACGAAAGCTTTAAAACCGCACAATAAACATCCTGCATTCACTTTCTGCTGTATTTTGAATGTTTTAATATTTCGTACGTAGATCATAGACATACTCATAATAACTCTCGTCGTGTTTTACAAGGATAGCTAATTAAAAATTATCAATATAAGATTGTACGTATGTAAGAAAGCACAAGCCTGATCCAGGTAATGGTGATGTTGTTGTGGTCAGGTTGACAAGGCATTGACCTAAGGAAAATAGAGAATAGAAATCAGTAGAATTGAGCAAATTCTATATTATGTTGGGTTAAACTTTTGCCTTCAATGGGATACTCATTGAAATATATAATTAATGATAATCTACTGATCAAAACTGAGAAACTAATTCTATTTATTTAATTTCAACTAAACTGCAAATAACTATACAAAATTTACAAAGCTTTACAAACTTAATATTGAAAAACCTTTTACTAAAATATGGATTGGTGCATTAAATACTTATAACAATTCAAACCATATGATTCATATCAATGAATTGTTTCCACTTTTGAAATAATACTCTGGTTACCAATATATTGTGGTGCTCAAAACATCCCTTACATACCACGACCGGTTTCTGTCTGTTTGGACGCCAATAAGTTCTGCAGACGATTGTGAGAAACTGCAAATGGATTTGGACAGCGTGTCGAATTGGGCGGTCATGAATGACATGTCATTCAACATACAGAAATGTAAGATGCTCCATCTTGGCAAGAATGTTCCTTGGACATATGGATTGGTAACTGAAAACCTAGCATGGAGCTCGTTAGAAAAATATCTTGGAGTGTATTAGCGTAAACTTGAAGAGCACAGCGCACTGACAGAACATACGTCGATTGGCAAACAAATTGTTGGGTATCTTTCGAAGAATATTTGGAAGATTCTCTCTGGTAACGTTACCAAAGAAAATGAATGTCTACCTTCGCCCTACGACGGAGTATGCGGTAGAGGTCTGGGCTCCTTGGCTGCGAAAATATATTGCTCTCCTCGATAAAATCTATCATAGAGCAATGTTCCGTATACCGAAAGATTGCCACGTCAGGGTCTATGCGACTTTACCCAAAGGAGGATGCGGCGCGATATTATTCTGATTTATGGAATTGTGTCTACCGAAGGACATCCACTAAAACACTTGCTCGATGTGTGTGGGAATTTGATTACAGATAAAGATATACTGACAGCTACTGCATTCTGATTGGATAATGAGTATTCATGCTGACAGCCACTCCACATCCTTCCGTTTTTCAAATGAACTTACGTACTGTGCGGTTGCGCAAATTAATTTCGTTTAGAGGCTCTGGATCATTTTTATGTTTGATTGGCTGATCGGCATCTTGGACGCGACGATTAAATTTATATCGTTCAAATGTATCGTTCACTTGACCGAGGCAATATACTCCGAGCTACGCGAAGATTGTTTCCCAGTCGTCTGCGTCTTCGTTCTCATCAAAGTTGAAACACTGTATGAACTTCGTCGCCTGAACACCAAGCGCATTCTTCAGCATCGCCATTTGATACGATTTATCGGTATTCGTCAGGTACGCCAACGTCCGAAAGTAGCTAAACTGTTGCTTCCACAGTTTCCGTCTCTCTGCCAATCATTCATCACCTTCCATTGTGAGTGTTGCCGGTGGTCGAACATAAAAGCCGCTAAAACGGCCGTTGTCAGTTCTATCCGACATTTTCTCGTCGATCACCCTCGTCACCATGTATGAATGTCAAGATCAGAGCGACACATGTGTATTCACTACACGTCAACAAAGATATGAATCATTGATGGGAATTAGAATGGTATGAAAGCACAAGCCTGATCCAGGCAAAGTGCCGCACAGTCAGAGACTGCACGAGGGCTAAGATACTGTCAGGTTGCCCAGGCCTAGACAGATATGAGGGGGAAATAGAAATGGTAGTGAGACTCCAGCCTGTTTCAGCGTGCAACTCATTACCAGTGGCCAAACAATTTAGCACGATGTTAGCCGCACAGCACAGAAATGCTGCACGATTGCACATCCGTGCAAGGGAATTAGAATACATAGATAGATACACTGACAGCTACTGCATTCTGATTGGACAATGAGTATTCATGCTGACAGCCACTCCACAAAGTGCTTCGAAATATTTTGTAGAATTTGGCAATCTTCTATGGTGCCTACGCTAGTACAGACTTTGATGTCATCCGCAAATAAAATGTTTTCCTGCATAGGATATCACGTATATCGTTCGTGTATACGAGGATGATTTTTGGCCACAAGACTAAGACTTGAGGAGCGCCACTTGTATCCTCTACTGGGCTACTTCTACTGCCCCATCAACTCTAACACTGATAACTCTACCAGTCAAATAATCTTGTTTCTAGGCCAATACTCTGCCACCCACTTCGAGCTGCTCTAGTTTTTATAGCAGTAGGCTGTTGTTAACACACTCACAAACTTTCGACATATCCAAGTAACAAGCATTGATAGGGTATCCATTATCCACGGCTCGATTCCAGTAATCAATAACTATCTAAGATCTGTGAGGCAGGAGTGTCTTATCCTGAATCCGTGCTGTGCGATGGAAATAAGCTCATTTTGTTCAAAGTGTTTGATAATTTGCAAATCATCTTTAAATCGTTCGAGAAGTTTAGAAACCGCTGGCAACAATGTGACTGGTCTGTAGTTAATCACATCGTATCGGTTTTGAGGTCAGTAGCCTCCTTGCTACAACGAAGTAGAAGGTTGAAAAGATCAGAGTGTGGTGACAATAGAGCATGGCCGCATTTACTTGAAGGAAATCTGTTCTTCCATCAACACCCGGGGATTTCATTTTATATAAACCGAGTATCCTTACCAGAACTCTCTGGGGTATCACAGCAATTTCGCGTATTGAGTTATTTTTTTTCAGAACGCAGGCATTCATAAGCGCTTGTTAGGGTAGAATACACATTATTAAAATTGAGCGAGTTCTTTTGCGACTCCGAGAGCAGTGGATGTAGTTCCAGTCGTTGTGAGTATAACGGAAACGCCTGAATTTACCCTGGCATTCCCGTTCACGATCTGGAAAAGGAGCTTCGGGTTTCGTTCAATCGTTCAATATTATTCACCAGATTGATTTGCTCCTGGTCTTCATCCTCCTTTAAAAAATTAGTGAACTTTTCCTCAACAAACGGTAGGATTTCCAGCATTCAGTTGTTTCGGCTGTTAATGGGTATATTACATCTCCGACTCCGATAGAGTCGGTCGATATCCGTTTTCTTAATCAGGATCCCCAGTGTAGCTGTGCTCATTACCAAGAATCTCCGGTTTTCATGTGTTTACTGATATTGTTGACCTCTCGTGGAACTTTGTATCTATACTTGTTGCAATTGTTAAGCATGGTGTCTACTATAGTAGTGGTCAAAATGGCCAGTTTAAGCGGTCGTGGAACATTGGCTTCGTAATTCGGTGACTTCGGTAATCGGATAGTACCGATAACCGCTGCATTGCTGGTTTGGATATCATTATTAACGTTGACCCATAATTGGTGGAATGCAGCACCGATAACTGTTTGGAATAATATCCAACATTCCAATAACAACCGGATAGTACATTTTTGTCTGAACCCAGATGTGAGGCAATAACAGAGCAACAGGTAGGGCGATTCAAGCCTACTTCCCGAATGTCATATACAAATTATTAATAAAAATCTGGTTTCAAACAAACGTTAATTCTTTAACATATTCATGTGTATGGATGCATCACTAGTTCTATATCAACACTAAATCGGGTAGTGGCGGTGGGAAGAATGTTCATCATAACAAATGCTGCAACACATCTCTAGCAAATAACTTAATGCTAGCAACATCTGTCTATAGATTAACATCCCAATTGGTATAGCATGAAGTCATGTAACATTAAAAATTGGCTGACGGTGTTATGCGATGCAACACACGTCACACATAGTGCAAATATGGAATTGCGAATTGAAGCTCGTACCATCTTAATGGAATGTATTATTTTCATCCCTGCACATGATTAAATGCATAAAATGTTGAATAATCTCTTTTCAAAGATATGGCATGCTTTAGGAAATCAGCACATCCTCATCCTCATGATCACTTAGCACAAGTAACGAGCTGGATAAAAGTGCCAAGTAACACAAATTAGCGGATGTGATGCATTCTTAAAAATCAAATATAAAGTATTATTATCGGAAAAGAATAATTACGAGAAAATTCAATGGCGCCACTTTCCTTGGTTTCCAGCCAACTTTTTGGTGGATCTTTTGGACACCACCTGGGCAAACAAACACGCTCCAGTGAGTCCAGATCTACCGCGAATTTCTAAATCCCAACGCGTCATGTCATGGAGTGGCCATCCGATCAATTCACCCAAATTACACCAGTATCTGGAAAGCCGCGGTAGGAAAAACAGTGATGAGGCCTTATTAAAACATATCGCAAACATCGCAAACAATCAAGCAACAGTAATTCACTCAGTCGATTTCCTCTTGCTCTTGGCACGTGCTTGCAGACATCTCTATTTGTAGCGCGCTTTTACTATGGCAATGGGACATCTTTCGCTCAGATAAACCAGGTTTCACGGCCATAGAGAAGCGTAACGCGCAATACTGCGTTGTACACCCAACATTTACAAAGGAGTGAAACATTTTGTCGACGCCAAAAATGGCAAAGGTTAGCGAACGCTATACCCACTGACAGCAAATTTATGATATCTCGTCATCGACTCAACTGCCAGCAAAGATAAAACTGCCGAATTAAACAAAGCTGTAGATCAATTCACGCTTGAGATCACACGCCATTGGATTTGGAAGAGAGCCGCTCCAGGTCTAATTCTTTATCTTCTTCTTTATCTGGCATTACGAACAGCATATACAGAATCAACTGTATGGATTGTTCGGGAATTTACATAGGAAAAACCTTCGGAAAAAATCACAAAAGAATTGAATTGTCCACGGATGCAAGGGAATATCAATGCTCCACTTGGCGGAGCACGTTTCAGATACGGGCCACAGAGTAGATCTAGACAATGTGGACATATTCGGACGCTGTATTAAACCGTATAGCGAACGCCTAAATGTGGAGGCGGTCAAAATTGCTAAGCGGACAATATGGTGGATGGGGCAGTAATATCCGCAATATGGCGCTCGAAACTGATGTGAAAGTAAATAGTTTTTATTCACCTTATACCTACTAGTAAAATTAGATTTTTGTTTTCCTTCAAAAATAGATTAACCTTAGTCCCCAATCAATTGGAATATGTTTGGGCCCGATCGTGTTTTCATAATGCAAAGGAATTTGAGTGCAATCGGTTAGAGTAGTTTTTGAGTAACGTTTCACTTCTGACACAGAAGCTTCGTCAGAACAAGGGTGATAGTCAGGACAGGGAACATGATTAAGTAGCGGGCAACCCACCACCACCTATTTCACCTTACCGCTAAATAGCCTTTAGCACGCTTACCGTGTGCCACGTCTCGTGGGAATGACCAGGATCAGTGGTCGATTTTCCTACTAATGTGTATCCATCTCAATCCGATACAAGTGAACACGGTCAATGTCAGTTGACACGGCGGTCCACATGCGTAAAAGTACATAACTAACGGGGTTGAGGTTAACCTATTTGTGAAGAAAAACAATAATCTAATTAACTAGGAGGCATAAGGTGAATAATAACTATTTACCGTCGCAGCAGTGCCGAGAGCCAAATTGTGGATATTTCTACCCCATCCACCTTATTGACTGCAATTTCGACCGCCTCCGCATCGGATGCCAGTTTGTCAGATCGCACAAACTTGAGCGTCCAGCAAATTATCAACGGCGTATCGATCTGCCTAAGCATGAATCACTTCGTATTTAATAAGCAATTATATAGACAAAAAGAAGGGTTGGCGATGGGTTCACCGATATCTCCAGTACTTGCGAACATGTATATGGAGCATTTAGAGAACAAAGCCCTTAACAATGAAGGGCTTAAGCCAAAATTATGGTGGCGCTATGTTGATGACACATTTGTTATCATCAAGCGAGATCAGTTAGAGGCATTCTTTAAACTATTTAAATGAAATAGACCCACGTATTACGGTCACAAAGGAAGTGAGTCTTGCACAGGCAATCTTCCATTTTTGGACTGTTTAGCACAAAAAGTAGACGGGAAAATAAAAACTTCTGTCTATCGGAAACCTATCGATACAGATGCTGTACTACGATACTCTTCCGCTCATCCAAGACAAGTCTTTAGCTCCATATCTTGTTCCATTTTCCATGAGATAGAACACCTGTGCAGCGACGAAAGAGAATCTAAACAGGCGCACCGTGAAGCGAGCCAAAGGCTCAGTGACCACGGTTATCCAAAAAGTTTTGTTAAGCGCCAATTGATGAAGGTAAAATACCCGTCAGAAAAATCGGACAACAATTGGTGAGATACAGTTTGTATACCTTATGTTAAATGCACATCTGAAGCGATAGGTAGAATCTTGCACCAGGCGGTCATACGCTTGACTTATAAGAAAGGGAAAACGATCCGTTCGGTTCTGATGCATCTCAAGGATAAGACACCTTTATCTAGAAGCACGCACAGCATCTACAGAATCAAACGTAAGGACTGTTCGGGTGTTTACAGAGGCCAGACTTCCAGGGAAATTCACACTAGAATCGAAAAACACCGAAAGCGTGTCCGGGAACAGCCCCGGGATGCGAGGGAATATCAATCCCTTATTCGTAATTCCGCCTTGGCGGAGCACGTTTTAGATACGGGCCACAGCGTTGATCTAGACAATGTGGAAATATTAAGAGGCGCTATTAAACCGTATAGCGAACGCCTACATGCGCAGGCGGTCGAAATTGCGAAGGCAGGTCGACTGGCAGTCAATAAGGTGGATGGGGTAGAAATATCCACAATCTGGCGCTCGGCACTACTGCGACGGTAAATAGTTATTATTCACCTTACCCTACTAGTTAATTAGATTACTGTTTTTCTTCACAAATAGGTTAACCTTAACCCCGTTAGTTATGTACTTTTACGCATGTTGACCGCCGTGTCAACTGACCTTGACCGTGATCACTTGTATCGGATTGATATGGATACACAATAGGAGGAACATCGACCACTGATCCTGGTCATTCTTACGAGACTTGACAGCGTAGGCGTACTGTAGGCTGTTTAGCGGTAAGGTCAAATCAGTGGTGGTGGGTTGACAACTATTTAATCATGTTCCCTTTCCTGACTATCACATTTTGTCTGACGAAGCTTCTTTGTCAGAAGTGCAACGTTATCCAAAAAACTCTCCAAACCGATTGCTCTCAAATTTCTTTGCAACATGACAGATAATTATTACAATATCAGAGAGATCGATGTGTCTCTTTATGAAATTCGAGTTTGACTTCTTTATTTGATTTTTCCAACGACCACACACGTGCATTAGTACAGCGTTAATAAGGATGTCCATCTTCGAAAATATTTCCTTTTATTTTCTTTCATGGTATTCGTGCTATTCGAACGTTGATCACCATTTATAAAAGTATACATAATATAGTACAGAAATCTTACCATTAAACTTTGTTGCATACGGTATGCCATCAAATATGACTTGGGTTTTCCACGCCTGAGTTATTTTACGACACTACACTCCGATGTCCTAGTCAATGAATCGCAACTCCTGCCGCATCAGCAGACGTTCATAAGTAGGTCATTCTTGAACGATAGTTGTTTTCAAAGTAACGTGTTGCTCACATACCCATCCCTTACACACCAACAACATTACTTTGGTCATCCATAAGCGCCTTGAGTGCTTTGACCACGAATCACTTTGTGATTCTGTGTCTGAACATCGTGGTTCGTTGTACGAACCCTATATAACAGTTGGCATACAAGTATAACCTTGGATAGTTGTTTTCATTCGTACTCGCATATCGACCAATGAAGTTAAAATTTACAATGATTTAAATTCATGTTTTCGGTTAAAGTTGGAACATACCACACGCGTAAAACATTAAAAACGCCACAGAATGGAACCTTCAATGTAGGCACACCTTGTACAATTATTTTGTAATCAAAGTAAATTAAGCTCATGATATATGTAAATGACAAACATTTGTGTAAAATTCCTTCTTATTTTTCTATTTAAACAAATTGATTTTTCTTAATTCTTCACAGTTTTACCTATTTGTGTATACATTTTTGATACTGTTCGATCCACTTGTACACATTTTTTGTTTTGTTGAACTAATTGATTTTGCTTGGCTGCCATTAAATTCCACATATTTTTGCACGTGGTATTTGGGCTCATTTTATTGTTTCAATTCGGACACCAATTTGTGTGTCATTTGTTGTTTTATACGGAAATTTGGACGACAACATTGGTAAATTAACTTTTTCTAGTTTTTATGCGTCAGGTCGTCATTTTCATTGAATCTATTATTGCTGGAGTTTTGACTCCATTGTACCGGTGCGTTCCGATATAATTGAGGTTTGTATACCATTATTATTGTAACTGTCATTAATTACAGTACCGTAGTAAACCCAAATCGTGGTTCTGAATTTGTCGAACTAGGGACGGGGGATCTACGCGTTAACTAACGACATTGGTCGTACACTACTCAATTCGGAACTGGATTTTGATTCTTCTCCGACTGGACGAGAAGTATTAGTTTTCTTCCCGAACTTGACGGGAAGCACTCAAATCGAATTGCCTAATTGGATACGGTCAATTGGATCGCCAATCCAGCGGAACGAGGATCAACTTGGACCCTCGTACATCTACTCATTTCTGTTCAAACATTGGTGACGTTCTTGCCTTTTTTATTTTTTGTTTCGCCATTTTTGATAATGCCACGTAAATCGAAACGTCTGAACACTACTGATAAGCTTGCCTGTAATGGTGATAGTTACACTATTTGTTCCGCCTCGCTTAGCTCTTGTATATCATCTCGAGGTAGTCCTAATTTCGACTCTAAACATGTGCCGTCTGTGCGTGAGCTCGAATTAGAGAGAGATTTAGTGATTGCTAAGGAGACGATAGCTCGTTTGAGCGGATGCAGTGTCAACGACAACTATGTTGCTGAAGTTCCGGTTAATCGACATATTGAGTCGGAAGCGGTGAAGATGTCACAAAAGGTCGTCAACGATGTTGCTTCATTGCCTAGGGTAGAGTTATCTACATTTGATGGCAATTCGGTGGATTACTGGAAATTTATTCGGCAATTTGAGTGTTATATAGAATCGAAAACTTGCGATTCCGGACAGCGTTTGCTATATCTTATGTATTATTGCCGAGGCAATGCTCGAAAAGCGATTGATGCTTGTGTGATGCTGTCGCCTGAAGACGGGTATAAAAGAGCACGCAGCATCCTACAGGAAATGTTTGGCCTGCCTCATGTCGTTGCACGCTCGTTATTGACCGAGGTGTTGAGTGAAGCAGCCAAAGTAAGAAGCGATTCGGATAGTCTGTCAAACCTTGCTTTGAAGATGGAAAGTTGTCAGATTGCTTTGAAGCAAATGCGCTGTGAAGCAGACTTGAACTCCGTCACCACCTTGGAAGGATTGGTCAAATGTTTGCCGGCTGGACTACAACAGCAATGGGCTGACCTGGCAGATGCGATTGCCGCTGATGGGTCAGAAGTTGACTTTGCACGTTTATCCGAGTTTGTCTCCCGCAAAGCGAGAATCGCCAGGAGCAGGTTTGGCATGCTCATTAATGAGACTAATGGGTCAACTAAGCCATCAGAGAAATTGAAATTGTCCGAAGGACGGAGAGTGTACATGACCACAAGTTACTCCCCATCAATGCGAATAGAATGCTACAGTGTAAAGGACCTCATCGAATAGAAAACTGCTCTACATATCTGAAGGCTGATGTGAAAGACAGATGGGCTATTGCTAAGCAACACGGTATGTGCTACGTTTGCTTGAACCGGTCTCATAAAGCATGCGACTGCAAGGTGCCGACTGTTTGCTCCGTCGAAGGGTGTGGTAGACGTCACCATTCGTCTCTACATTATAATCGTATAAGTGAGCAACAAAAAACTATTAATTACAGTGCTACTGCTCTCAGTCCAGCAGTAAGCCTGGGTTACCTGACGGTGAAAATTGACACGCCTATGGGGCTTGTTCCAGTCGTAGCGTTACTCGATAATGGCTCGGATACCACTCTGATCTCACAAAGATTTGTTGAGAAATTCGGTATGCCTAGTGTCGCAGTTGATGTGTCGATAACCTCGCTCGGTTTGCATCGAAAATTGAAAAGTTCAGTATTGAGTTTCAATGTACATTCCGTTGACGGGGATGAAGTAATTCATGTTGCCGAAGCTTACACGGTTTCCAAGTTACCTGAAGTAACAATGAATTCCCCGAATAGTATCATCGCAAGATATGATCATTTGAAGGATCTAAGATTCTCGGAGAATGTTGGACAAGAAATAACCTTGCTGATTGGATGTAACGTTCCGGAAGCGCATTGGGCGTTGGAACAGCGATTAGGAGGCAGGCGCCGTCCATTTGCAACGAAAACATTGTTGGGTTGGATTTTGCAAGGACCGGCATGCCAAGACTCGAAAAATGTCTTCAGTTTAAATTCTTCTACGGATGAAGGGTCCATCGATGAATGTATCAGGAGGCTATACAATACTGAATTTGCGGATATTGCCACAGAAGGCAAGGAACGATCGCGTGAGGATGAAGAAGCATTTTCTCTAGTAAAACGATCAAAATTTATTGACGGTCACTTCCAGGTGCCGCTACCATGGAGGGGTGATAGACGTAAACTTACCGCAAATTATTGGATAGCGGAAAAGCGCTTGGGCTACTTGAGGCGTCGATTCGAACGTGACAGTGCGTTATTCGAACGCTACAACAAGATAATGGCACATCATTTGACTACTGGTTATATCGAAACCGTTCCGAGTAATGCAGATGAGAATCATGCTTGGTATTTGCCTCACCATCCTGTTTTCAATCCTAAGAAACCAGAGAAGCTTAGAATTGTGTTCGATTGTGCTGCTAAACACAACGGTGTATCGTTGAATGATGCCCTACTTCAAGGACCAAATCTGACAACGAATTTGATCGACGTGTTGATACGCTTCCGCTTACACGCCTATGCCGTCGCCGCTGATATCGAAGAAATGTTCTTACAGGTAAAGGTGCCAGAGAATGATAGAGATGCTCTTCGAATTCTCTGGTGGGACAAAAATGACATTTCGGGTCCCATTAAAAGGTTTCGGATGACGGTTCATCCTTTTGGTGCAACGTCGTCTCCATTCTGCGCAACGTTCGCACTGCGCAAAACGGTTGAGCAATTCGGGCATCTATTTGAAAAGAAAATCGGAGACTATGTTTCAAGAAATTTTTATGTGGATGACTGTTTGATATCAGTGCCTACTGAACTCGAAGCAAAATCCTTGGTGAAGCAGTTGTCTGCATTGTTACGAATGGGAGGGTTTCGTTTGACAAAATGGATTTCCAATGATCGTAATTTACTTGAAGATGTGCCGGAGGACGAACGCGCACCTAATGTTCGAGTTATTAGCCAAGATAAGCTTCCGACCGAAAGAATGCTGGGTGTTAAATGGGATGCAGACACTGACGAATTCGCGTTTGATCTGAATCTGTCAAAACGCCCAACGACGAAACGAAGTTTGTTGTCAGTTGAAGTGGGTTGTATGACCCACTTGGCCTCATGAGTCCTTGGATTTTTCCTGGGAAGGTTTCACTACAAAATTGTTGCAGAAAACCTTTGGGTTGGGACGAGACGATGTGTGATGATCTTCAACTAATGTGTGATAAGTGGATCAGTAGCATGCATGCAATCAAGGAGTTACGTATTCCAAGACGCATTAGCGAAATGAATGAGAGTATGTCGTCCTTGAGTCTTCACGTTTTCAGCGATGCTTCGGAATCTGGCCATGGCGCTGTTGCATATGGACGTTTGTATAATGATTCGGTCATGTCACCGGTTCGTCTATTATTTTCAAAATCTCGAGTGAATCCATTGAAAGCGGTATCGATTCCTAGGTTGGAATTAGCCGCAGCTGTACTTGCGGTACGTGTATATCTGATTCTGAAATCCGCCTTTGGTGAACTTGTCAAAAACGTTTTCTTTTGGACTGATTCGATGACCGTTTTGTATTATATTACCAATCGAACGAGTCGTTTCTCAACGTTCGTAGCGAATCGTTTGACCTTCATACATGAACACACGATACCTTGCCAGTGGAGGCATGTTGGTACACGATTTAATCCGGCTGATTTGACCTCCAGAGGTGTTATGGAATTGTCTCGATTGGAATTTTGGTTGAACGGCCCCGACTTCCTGAAACAAACCATTGATATGTGGCCTGAAGTAGTTGATCCACAGTGCAGCGAACGAATTGAATTCAAGCGTGCCAATTGTAACATTACTTCGGTTGAGTCAGAGTGTGGAATAGACGTCATTCTTCGTCGATTCTCTAGTTGGAAACGGCTTGTACGCTCGATTGCATGGCTGATCCGTTTCAAGCGTTATGTTATTATCATGTTTGGTCATGGTTCCAATGGATCTTTATCGGTAGGCAAGATCGGATTAGACGAATTCCGAAATGCCGAAGCAGAAATTATTCGATTGACGCAGCGGAATGTATTTGGTGATAAGGCGCTAAGTGAGCCCTGCGAGTTCAATTTGTCATCATTGAAGAAGTTACGCCCATTTATTGATCAAGGTATTTGGAAAGTTGGTGGTCGATTGAGGCATTCTGATCTTGCAGATGAAAGCATTCATCCCATTATAATTCCTAAAAGGCATAATGTTACTGACCTATTGATTTTTGATGTTCATCTGCTCGAAGGACATTCTGGGCCAGCGCATACCCTCAGCGTCCTGCGCAGGAAATTTTGGCCGATCAGTGGGCTATCATGCGTGAAGCGAGCACTCGCGAAATGCTTAACCTGTAAACGGTTAGATGCCAGACCGGCAACTCAACTGATGTCTGATCTTCCTCCAGTCCGTGTGACCACAGGTTCTTACCCGTTCGCTAAAGTGGGTCTGGATTATTTTGGACCGTTTGAAGTTAGGCGAGGTCGATCTGTAGAAAAACGATACGGATGCCTATTTACTTGTTTACAGTCACGCGCAGTCCACATAGAAGTAGCCCATTCTATGGATACGGATTCGTTTTTGATGGCGCTCTTTCGTTTCATTGGACGTCGAGGTAAACCGCAGATTATTTATTCGGATAATGGGTCCAACTTTGTTGGCGCTGAACGAGTGCTACGTATATGGCTAAATGGATTGAACAGTGACGGTTTATCGGATAAACTAGTTTCACATAGTATTGAGTGGTGCTTTAATCCTCCGTACTCTAGTCATAGAGGAGGTGTTTGGGAGCGGCTGATAAGATCCATTCGTCGTGCATTAAATGCTACATGCACAGAACAAACACCATCGGACGAGACGCTGCAAACCGCTCTAATTGAAGCTGAGCGAATTCTGAACAACAGACCGCTTGTTCCTTTGTCTTCAGAGGATATTGACTCTTGTTCTTTGTGTCCTAACGATTTGTTGTTGAATCGCTCAAATGATGGAATGCATTCTGAAGAAAGATTTGTTGACACTTATAAGAGGAATTGGAAACAATCGCTGCACCTGGCAAACGTATTCTGGAAACGCTGGAAATCTGAGTACCTACCACTACTACAGACAAGACAAAAATGGATCAATCGCAAACGCAATTTTCGTGTTGGGGATGTGGTATTATTGAGCAGTGTTGAAACTTCGAAGCGTGCTTGGCCACTTGGTATTGTTGTAGATGTTCATGTGAGCAAAGATGATCTGGTCAGGACTGTTGTTGTTCGCTCAAAAAATGGTTTGGTAACACGTGATATACGGAAAATTTGTCTGCTGGAAGGAGCACAAGAAGAGGAATGCTCGGAGTCTGGCGTGGCGGCGCAGATAGGGCTAGCTCAAACTTCTTAAAGGGAGAACGGCAGAACCTGAGGACGTGGTGGGTCTTAGTCCGGCAAACTATTTCCCTATAAAAAGCCACATGTGTCCAATGATGGCGATGCGACGTGGCGTGTGTGACTCGCCACTAAATAGAGTCATTGCCATTCTGCTTTATTCAGGGTCGGGTAGTTAGGAAGGTGGAACCAATCAGTTTGTTCATTCAGAAGTTAGCTCTAGAAGGAATTTGGCGGGCGGTGTAAATGACAAAAATTTGTGTAAAATTCCTTCTTATTTTTCTATTTAAACAAATTGATTTTTTCCTAATTCTTCACGGTTTTACCTATTTGTGTATACATTTTTGATACTGTTCGATCCACTTGTACACATTTTTTGTTTTGTTGAACTAATTGATTTTGCCTGGCTGCCATTAAATTCCACATATTTTTGCACGTGGTATTTGGGCTCATTTTAGTGTTTCAATTTGGACACCAATTTGTGTGTCATTTGTTGTTTGATACAGAAATTTGGACGACAACATTGGTCGTCATTTTCATTGAATCTATTATTGCTGGAGTTTTGACTCCATTGTACCGGTGCGTTCCGATATAATTGAGTACGTAGTAAACCCAAATCGTGGTTCTGAATTTGTCGAACTAGGGACGGGGGATCTACGCGTTAACTAACGACATTGGTCGTTACAGTGAGTGTCTGTGGCTTGACACGCTGTCGAGGATGGCTGAGAACCGGCAACAGTGGAGAGAGTGCATTCTATTTTGTGTTCCCCCTCAAATTTGAGAAAAATATCAACAACAAAAATCAAAAAATCGACATGTGGAACAATGGACAAAAAATCCCCCATATTGTACTTTTTTTCTTTCTTGTTCTCGTGCATTGCCGGGTGGCACTTTTCATTTTTAAATGATTGTGTAAATATATATATGTATGTTTGGGCAGGTGGAACTCGTACGTCCATGAACGCGGTCCACCTAGGGGAAGGAAAACACTTATTTCAAACCTCCACTGCCTTGCGGCAACATCCAATCAGGAATCAACCTCAAGGAAAAATCCGGAGTCCCACAATCGGTGCAATGTAGCACTAGTATCTGTTTGGAATATTTTTCAACATTCAAATAACAGCAGGAGGGTTACCAAAGTGATGTGCTGCTCACATCCCCATGAAATTACACTCCACTACCGGTTTCTGGCTGTTTGCCATCATCAGGTGAAGACAGTAAGATTAGGTTAAGTGAGCCTTGATGGTTAATTATTGTTTGAAGCCAGATTTTTATTAATAAGTAGTGTGACTTAACTTGGTCCCGAATTGTAAAGTAAATTACAATTTGCAAATGAGGATTAATAGTCGAATTCTCAAATAATTGGGTTTAGCACAAATTCAAATCGGCGTTCGTATGTTAGGTCACGGATACGCATACCGCGAAACGAGTCGTGTGCATCCTTCCTAATTTTCGAACGTCATACACTACTTAATAATGAAAATCTGGCTTCAAAGAAAACTCAAAACGGTTCCAATTAATTCTGTATCTGGTTACCCGATTGTCGACAAAACGCAGAAGGTGGAACGATGGGTAGAACACTTCTCCTCTCTCTACTCAAAGGACACTACGGTTTTACCGCATGTACTTGAAAATGTTTTGCGGTTGACAACCATCGAATATCTAGATAATTCTCCTGCTCTTGATGAGCTCAATAGGGCAATCGACCGCTTTGCGAATGGAAAGGCCCCCTGGTGACGACGGAATTCCACCTGAGCTCATCATAAGCTGTAGAACAGCATTATTACAACCTCTTCACCATGTGCTTTTTCGGTGCTGGGAAGAGGAGTGTGTCCCACAAGAGATGCGAGGCACAAATATCATCACGCTATTTTAAAATAAGGGTTATAGAGGTGACTGCAACAATTACAGAGGAATCTCCCTTCTGAATGTTGTTGGCAAATTGTTTGCTAAAGTCTTACAGATACAGCTACAAGTTTTACCCCGAAACTCAACGTGGCTTCCGCAGAGGAAGATCAGCAGTTGACGTGATCTTCTAACTGAGACAACTTCAAGAAAATTGTCGGGAACAGTGTATGCCATTATAAGCTGTTTTTGTTGATTTAACGAAGGCAGTAGACTACGTCATCAGGGAGGGTCTTTTCAAAATAGTTGATCTGATAAGCTACCCCCAAGTCTGCTAAAACACGTTATTGCGTTCCACTAAGGCATGCAGCGTTCAGTTCATTTCAACAGTTTTTGTTAAGAAGCCTTTGAATATCACCGAGGCGTCAAACAAGGGTGCGTTCTTGCTCCCACGCTGTTCGGCATTTTCTTTGCTCTGCTTCTGAAGCACGCTTTTTGGACGAGAACAGAAGGCATTATCCTACGCACGCGAAGTGATGGCAAACTTTTCAACCTGAAACGGTTGAGAGCACAAACCAAGGCACGGGATGTGCTATTCCGTGGCCTGCTGTTTGCCGACGATGCAGCCATTATTGCTCACTTCCAATTACACCTCCAGTCACTAATGTACGGTTTTTCTTCAGCATGCAAGGAAGTTGATCTTACAATTCGAAGGAGGTCAGCAACAACAATTTGCATGATAATATTTTGTGATTGATAAAAATAATTAATCAATAATAATCGATAGACAGATGGTAGATAAGTAATATACAACGAAATTATAATATGAGCATCACCAGCACGATAACATTGGTAACGTGTCAATACGTACCGAAGTTAAGCAGGGCTGTTTGTTATCGGTATTCCTTTCTTTGCTCTCCGTTGATTGGGATCTGAAAAAGATTGAATGGACCACCGAGTGCGAGCTAATGGACCCCAACCTTGAAGAAAATAAGGACTTCTTCCAGTACAACCAAGATCAGATGAACCTAACGACAAGTTTCCTAACCGAGACCTCGTTTCCCATTAAGCTAAAACCTACAGAAGACAAAAGTCATCATTCCTATGCAACACCAAAAGGGACTGGTGAAGTGTTCATGAGTCAAAATAGTTGTGAATTAATTGACCGGATTCGGAATACTGAAATTAATGCTTTCAAGAATTTAGCGGTCTGTGCTGAAGTATGAGTCCGAAACAGGGAAGATTACACCAGCTTTTTGAGGTGTCGTTGTTTTACAACTCGAAAAAATACGACGGAAAAGGACAACGCATTGAAAAAGCTTCATGAAGAAGTAAATAATTTTGTGAGGCTGGGGTTAAATTTGACATGACCAACAAAAGTAGACCAGATCTATAGCTGGGAAGTAATCGAAAGGAAGAAAGCCGGAGAACGTTATGTCGCCGCGATCCCTAGAACGATTAGAAATTTTTCTTTCGCAGGAACAACAGGCGACCTCATTAGAAAAAGAAGACAGATGGCTAAACGATGTTGGTGGCCTATGTACTACCAGAGGCCAATGGCTGAATTAAGTAATTGTTATGTGGTATGCTAATAACTTATGAATAAACTGACAAACCAGATGAACAATAGACTAGAACCAACTAAGATAAGAAAAACTATGATAGTGCAAGAAGGCTTAGACAACATTCATTGAACGTAAATCTAACCACTGCATGTGCTTGAAACAGTGGAAAAGTGGTAAACAATTTGCGCTTGTATGTCACCGTTGGATTAGGTTGGTACAACCAACCTGTTCACTCACATGAGCTTACACTCATATAAACAGGGTTTGAAACCATGGCCATGACATTATCCAAGGGCTCAAAAATTCAAGAATTTATGGTTAAAAAAGTTAATACTTTACAACACCGCGGGATTACGGTATAAATAAAAAAAACATGAAAAATACAATAGTATAAAAGCAATAGAGAATTTCAAATGTAAGGCTCACGAATGATGTTCGTTTGCAAGTGCAAGTCCAATTTCGCTTTAAAAATCGCCAGGCAAGGTGAGTCCACCACATGTTGGGTTAGGGAATTCCAAAGAAAAATAGTACGTACGGCGAAAAAATGGCGCCGACAATCAATACGGGAACTTGGGACGTAAAGGGATAAGGTATGTCTGCGTGTCACTTTCCCGCCACGCAAATTAAGTAAATGTTTTAGTGGATGTCCTTTAGTAGCCACAATTCTATAGGTCAAAATAATGTCGCGACGTATCCTCCTTTGGGTAAAGTCGCATAGACCCAGACGTCGCTATCTTTCGGTGTATGGAACACTGCGAAGACCAATCACTAAATTTGTTGCTCTATGACAGATTTTTATCGAAGAGAGCAGCCAAGGAGTCCAGACCTCTACCGCATACTCCGTCGTTGGGCGAAGGTAGACATTTATTATCCTTGGTAACGTTGCCAGAGAGAATCTTCCAAATATTCTTCGAAGGATACCTAACAATCTGTTGGCCCGTCGATATATATTCTGGCAGTGCACTGTGCTGTTCAGGTTTCCGCTAATCCACACTCCAAGATATTTTTCTAACGAGCTCCACGCTAGGTTTTCAGTTCCCAATCGATATGTCCCAGGAACATTCTTTCCAATATGGAGCATCTTACATTTCTGTATGTTAAATGACATGTCATTCATGGCCTCCCAATTCGACACGCTGCCCAAATCAATTTGTTGTTTCTCATAATCTTCTGCAGAAATACCGTAAATACCCGCGTATAGGACGCACTTTTTTTCTTCATAAGTTGCCCTAAAAACCCAGGTGCGTCTTATCCATGGATACTTTTATTATAAAAATTATGCATTTATCATAATATCAAAAATTTAGTTCTTCGTCTTATTGATAGGTTATTCTTCCAAAAAATCTCCTGCACCAGTTCATCGACGCCTTAAAATCTGCAATGCTTTGCTCTTAGTGCCTGTAAACGAACGGTAATGGTGCTGACCCCCAGACAGTCTCGACGAGTATCTTGAATCCATTTAATGAGCGCCTTTTCCAGGTTAGGGTGGTGAGCCTTCGAGCCTCTGGTCGCCCTCTTCACCTTTCTCATTTCTTTAATGGTACTTTCGGCTTTTCTCCATTTTCTTATCACGCATTCAGTCGGACCAAATTGCCGCTCAGCTGCCCGGTTCCCGTGTTCTTTCGCGTACTTGATCACTTCCATTTTAAAGTTTGAAGTATAGCTCTGTCGTTTTGTCTTCGTCATGTTGAAGGGTAATAATGAACTGTATCTTTAAAAACACCGGTAATAGGTAGAATATTTATACTGCCGATGTGTAATATCATGAAAGTGTAATATCAACCAATCATGGAGTAGTATTTGACTCTCGTTAGAGCAGAAACTTTTCCTTAAAAATGTCATCCAATCATTCGACATGACGCCCAAGAATGAGAAGTGCACTTTCCACGATAGTCTACATAGGCTAGACAGACATCTGCTGACTGACAGGATGAATGAGTCAGCAATCAGCACACACGACGATCATAGCGATTGTATGGAGTTCACCGTGATTTACTTAAGTTCACCGTTTCTATAAAAATTAATAGAAATTAAGGACTAAAATTAGGATGCGTCCTATACATAGGTACACAGTTTTTCCATCGTTTTTAGGGTCAAATATCCACTGCGTCCTATCCATGGTATCGTCCTATACGCGGGTATTTACGGTAATTGGCGTCCAAATTTTCATATCATCCGCGAACAGGACCATTTTGGACGATATGAGGGGGGGGGGTAAATCGTTTATGTACAACAGAAAAAGGAGCGGGCCTAGCACAAATCCTTTTGGGACTCCACTTGTGGTTTTGAACGTTTGGGATAGCACTCCGTTAACTTTAACTCGGGCGTCGCGATCTGACAGATAGTCGCACAAACATAATAGGAGTGGTTCACATATTCCTAAACGCATCAGTTTTTGAAGATGCAAATAATGATTGACTCTGTCAAAAGCTTTCGAAATGTCTAGGTAACAGACGTGGATGCAAGAACTTCTATCCAACTCCTTAATCCCATCGTCTAACGCTATAAGATTTGTGAGACAAGATCGGTGAGATCGAAATCCATGCTGCGCTGGCGAAGACAAATTATGCGATTCAAAGTGTGCAAACATTCTTTTCGAGATTATACGTTCCATGAACTTAGCAATAACAGGTAAAAGTGTGAAGGGACGATAATTTGCAGGGTCAGATCGGCAGCCGCCTTTGAAGATAGGTGTTATAACGCCGGACTTCCAATCTTTTGGTACCACTCCCTCAAGCAACGAATAGTTAAACAGGCTGGAGAGCGGTTTACAAAGTGTACGGTGACAGAGTCTGAACACTTATGGTGTGGTGCTATCCGCTCCAGGGGATTTTCTTACATTTAGTTTGAGCAAATAATTTGCGACAATCACTGGATTTATCGAAATATCGCACAACGTTTCGATTCCTGTTTCGATTGAATACTCAGAACGTTCGACTAAAACCTTTGGCACGAACACTTTAGAGTAGTACATTGACAAAGCACTTGCGGTTTCCAACGCTGTTTCAGTGAGTTTTTCACCATTCTGGATGGGAAAAATACCTGGTTTGACTTTGCATTCGCATTCATGATTTTGTATAGTAACTTAGGGTTGCGTTCCATTTTTGGCAGGAGCATCAATTGGTGCGCTTCCTTATCCTCTCGAATAAGTGCAGTCACTTTGTTGCGTAACATACGGAAATGTTGCCAAGATGTAGAAGTATTATTGGCTTTGTGCTGCACCCACGCTGCTCGCTTCTGTGCTATCCACTTTTTCGTTCTGCTGCGGACAACAAAACGAAATTCATGGACGCACATTTTCTGAACGATCTGCCAGTTCTCGTCTATCTTTAGTTTCAGAAAACCTACAAGTTCGTTCCATTGCGAGTCAGGGCTTATGCTGTCCGTCTGAAAATGTGGAATCTGCACGAGCGATTTACTCAGGGCCAATGTATCTACCCGTCTAACCACCCCATTCGGAGTAAGCGATTGCTGAGTACTGCAAACATAGTCGAACACAAGCACTGAATGTTCGCTAAGACCCAGCTGAGCTTGGAATTTGATCGCTTCGATAGATTGTTCTTCCGATGTTAACACCAAATCCAAGACAGAGGGGCGGTCAGAACCTCTCCTCCGGGTGCATTCGTGAACATGGATGTATAACGGGATTGAATCTAGTACCTCTCTAAATCGGTATTCTAGCGTTTGCGGAAAGTGATCGTCCCCAGATTAAAATCACCCATAATAAGTGTCGTTGCTTGCTGTGTGCGAGACAAGCGCTGAAGCAGTTGGATCAACCTTTCGTTGTACGATTCCGTAGATGAAGGGGACCGGTAGACCACACCAATAATGCAAACTTCACCAGACATCAGCGTTAAAGAGCAACAAATTGTATCCTCGAGCGTGAATTCTGTCTTGTCTATTGGATGGCACTGGAGTCGATTATGACAATAAAGAGCAACACCACCACCACTTCTCTCTCGATCGTTCCTTATCAAATTCATATTTGGAATTGGTATCTCCGTTTCAATCAATTGGGAAGAATACCATGTTTCTGTAATGGCGATAATGTCAGGTGAGTAGCGCGAACATATCTTGGTTAAGTCAGCTAATTTGTTCAGAAGGCTTTGCAGATTTGTATATAAACATCTTATTAAGTTTGTGGTGTTCAAATCATGAAAAGTTATCAAAGGGCCGACTCGGTTAGAGTCGGAATGCTCAAGTTATTTGGAGCTATCGCATGACATTCAGGTTGAAACTCATCACTAGGCGTTTGTGGGTCGGTACTATCCGTTTTCTTGCTTCCGGCTATTACCCCGGGCAAGCTCAACTTGACGTTTTGGGGTTGGATTTTACTATTTTTTCCTGTCACACAAGTGACACGCGGACATACCTTATCCCTTTACATTCCAAGTTCCCGTATTGATTGTCGGCGCCACTTTTTCGCCGTACGTGCTATATTTCTTTACCCAATCTTGTATCTTACCTCATTTTTTGTACTGCCCTCGTGCAATTTCTTTCAAAAGGCGTTGTCAAAATTATTTATCGCGCAAGTTCAACCTTTTACGAATGCATTTTGGAAATTACAATGAAACAACATTTTTCTTCTTGTGATCGATTTATTAATAATATTCTCGCGAATAATTCCCACACACACGGAATTGGCGAATCTAAGTCTTTCTCTACAACTCGATCAAGACGTTATATTGCCGTTTCGAATATCACTATATCAGCGAGCACTCATCCATTCTGCCTCAAGATCTCTGACAAAACGATGTAGTCATTGAACCATTGAGAAAACATTTATCACGTTGATATTTGTGCACCGACTATCTTTCTCTTGGTATAAAACATTAGTGTAAAACTGAAATTTCGAATAAATTTTCTTCACCATTAACTATTTCAGCTTCGATCTTCCTTAGAATACTACACAATATTATTATTATATTACTATATCATAACTGGTTTTCCATAACACTACGCGCAAGATTAATCAAATAATCTTGCCTACAATACCACGACTATTTCAAAGAAACCACCGCAAATCAGATCGCACGAGCAGCAGTCATTGAGACTGACTGTGCGAACTATGGACATTTTAGCGAAGGCCTTCAACTGTTTCAACTAAATGATAGTCGGGTTGCCATAAAAATTTACTGGAACTTATGATCAACCAATGTATTCGACTCAAGTTATGGTTTAGCGCTAGTATCGTGTAAAATACTCGCCCACAGATGAAGTAGATCCCTTAGCATCCATAGATAAGTTTGAGTTTACGACTAGCCTTTCCTTTTGGCACATGTAGTCAGGTTAGATGAAACTACCACGTGGTTTGGTTGGTAGAGTAGCTAACTACAGTGGTAACGGTATAGCGCACCCAATGCTCAACTATACTTACACTGCTTCACAGAACACATGCGACATCTCCGAGCATTAGACAGCCGAAATTGTACTTTTCGGCATCGACAGCGTAACATCCTACATGCAAGACACTATAAGTATTGTCTTTGATAAATCAGTCTTGCTAAAAGGAGCGAGTCCGCCTCCCTGGTTAGGGCACGCGCGATCCGAAATCGTGGTGACTAGTTAAGTCGTAAAACAGTGGGGCATGGCTGAAGAGTCGCGCTTGTCGAATTGAGCAAACTTGGTTTCACGTGAAAATTGGAATCCGCTCTACTTGTTCACCCGCACAGCCAGAGGCGCGGCAAAACTGAGTTCGCTGCACTTTTTCCTAATAGGCGCATGTAGCTTGTTAAGACCTTTCATATTCATCGCGATTCTATTGCAGTGAATAATCGACGCACGTCAAGGAATATTGCTGTCTTTAATGAAGTGCACGGATGTGCAATCGTACAGCATTCCTGTGCTGTACGGCTAACATCGTGCTAAATTGATTGACCAGAGGTAGTGAGCTTCATGCTGAAACACGCTAGAGTCTCACTACCATTTCTATTTCCCCCTCGCATCTGTCTAGGCCTGGGCAACCTGACAGTAATATCGCCCACGTGCAGTCTATGACTGTGCGGCACTTTGCCTGGACCAGGCTTGTGCTTTCATGCATTCATACATACATATGTATGAATGCATGTTTGTACGTACGTACGTATGCATATATGTATGCAATCGTGCGGTTCTTTGTGCGGTGCGGCTAACAACATGTTAAACTGAATGACCAGAGGTAGTGAACTGCATGCTGAAACTGGCTGGAGTCTCACTACTATTTCCTGTTCATTTTCCTCCTCATATCTGTCTAGGCCTGGGCAACCTGACAGTATCTTAGCCTATGTGCAGTCTCTGACTGTGCGGCACTTGCATGTATGTATGTGTGCGTAGGGAATCGTAAGCCTGTATCAGACCAAGTTCGGCCGTCGTAAAATTCACATGGGCTGATAGTCATGATATGGAATCAATGGTTTTACGAAAATCAACTAATGTTTGAGATAAAGATATTCGTGTAATAGGCGCGAGCTAGCAACATTCATTTCGACCCGTGTCAACCAATAAGAAGACACATGATAGATAAACGTCGCAAAAACATTTTCGTGCAACATCACATAAAACATTCTGGCACATAGCAAGAGATCATCCGAGTTCCATAGTTACGTCTTCGTCACTAGTGTCTAACGATCGACTAGCCGGTTCAGTGGCTTCGTGGTGATAGGCAACATCCAAGTGCAAGGCATTGTTGCCCGAGGACTTGGAAACACCCGAAATGTCAGGTGATCGCTTTTTAAAACGAATGTTTTCTGACCCAGGAACCGTCCCAGCGTCCACAGCCGGGAAATGGTGATGTGGGGATGTATTTGGAATATCTGGAAAAATGAGGACAAGAGTGTGTATGACTAGCATGAAATAATGGGACGCAATCGACGCCGAATGATACGTGAAGGTGCTTTAAGCAATGGTGCTGTATAAGAATGTAGGTGCATAGTTACAGTGCCCAGCGATCGGACAAACAAAGCATGTGATGAAATATTCTCACGTAGTCCGCATCTAAGAAGGAACTCGAGAAATGGATAATGATTACAGGGAGTTCCCTGTCGCAGCTCATTTCCTGTAGCAAACAATTTAGTGCGAGTTTTTCCATGCAAAAGATACAATTGAAAATTTATCTATCAACGATTGCGCGTAACAGAACAGAGTGCAAGTGAATTGCTACCAATATGCGGCTTGTCATGCGTTATTCCACTTGACAAACAGTGAGCAAACAGGCCATCATCATCACCACAATAGTAACGACCAGAGGCGAAACTCCAACCTCCGACCGAAACGGCGTTAAACCTCGACAATAAGGAAATTGCGACCGTAGAATGTTTTACCTATCTGGGTTGTGGCATTACCAGTAACGCGTGTTTATACGCGGAGATTGCAGCTCGCATTTCCATAGCTACGGTAGCTTTTCGTAACTTGGGTCATCTGTGGCGTCTATAAAGCTAGCGTTCGTGCGGTTTCACACTACGAATGTGAAACGTGGACACAATGAGAAGAGAAGTAAGACGTTTGCATCAGTTCGACAATCACTGTCTCCGCACCATCGCTGGAGTCAATTAGTACCATCACATAAATAACACAATTATCCGTAGCGATGTAGACGTAGAAAAAACAAGTTAACACGAATGGACTTCGCATGTTAGGTCATGTATTGCGAATTGGAAATCATGGTTTCTATAACGCGGTTTTATTTGCCACTCTTAAATCAGAATGGCGCCATTGTGGCCAGAATCTGAAGTGGCTAAAGCAGATGAAGGCTTAGATTGCTAAGCGAACTGCCAGGTCTCCCGTCTCCAAGGCTAGGGTTCAAGAGATCCTTATTAGCTGTGGCTTCTTACCCTTAGTGACATGACCTAAAGTCAATTTCAGTGGCGGTCTTGCTGTGGGCATCTTTAATTGACTCACTTGATTAATCTTGAATATTGTCAAATGAAGTGGCGAGGAATACTTGTTCACAACACTTGCTTTAATGCATGCTTGATCCCAGGTGTAAGGACCTCATCCCAGTTTATTTGTGATTACAATCCATGGATTTCGTAGCTCTTTAAGTCCAGCGCTTAGGATTTTAAGATGTCATGGTTGTATGGCAGTTAAGCACTTGGTATTTGCTACCGGTGTAATGCCGTCCGCGAAGATAATGATGAAACGCCAGGCAGCTACACAATACCGTAGATCACATGGTAATGAAGCAATTATGACAAATATGAAGTGGATAAAATTAGGCGATGGATAGCAAGCTTTATTACCTTGAATGAGGCTGAAGCATATTATGAATGGTGCACGATGTGTACTACACAGCTAGCACCGTGTTAAATTGATTTGCCGGTGGTATTGAGCTGCAAGTGGAAACACGCTTGAGTCTCACTGCCAGTATCTCTTATATCTGTCTAAGCTTGAGCAACCTGAAAGTATCTTGGACCACGTGCAGCCTTTGATTGTGCGGCCGGGGTTTTGATTTCATGCATACATATTGTAAAATCAAACCTCGTCGGCGCCCGTAGCTCAATACCAATTTTTGCCCGGAAGTACTATAATTTTTCCACAAATTTTCCTTTTTCGGTTCACTAACCAAGCCTTTTGTTTTAACCCATTTTAAGAATTTCATGTAAGAAAAGAATATATTACGCCTTACAAGCTATAAATTCTTTGCACTTTTTATTACTTTGACTATGGAGGCTTTTCTGCTTAGGTAGAAAAACTTAAAATGAACACTAAAAAACAAGATTTCAAAATATCGCGCAGGCAGAAATTTAGTCTGTTTGCCTGATGTATTTCGAAGTCATTCGAAAATCAAATCAAATCTGTTTCGGATTTCACGACAAGACTGGCAAGTCGAATCTTTCCATACTACCAGAGCGTTTTTATCGAGGCTGTTGGTTAATTTCCAGAAATTTGTGCGGTTAAATTAATCGTAATCGCGGAAAATGGGTCTCAACGAATAAAGGTATTTTTCTTCGTGTAGACCTTGTAGAATATATAAGAAGACAATTAATTTGATGAATAACCACGAGCGCGAAACTGAGTTAACTGCTTTTAAATCAAAGTAGCACGGTGAGCGAGAAGAAACATGTACGGGCTCACCTCTACCGGGAGATTTCTGTTGCTTCTCTGAAGATTCCTTGTTAATCAATTCAATACAAAAGCTCAAAAGGTTGGAAGCGAACGTGGTGACTGCAGTCGCAGCTGGATGTATGCGAAGGGCTCGGTGTAAATAGTCGATGGCCTCATTCAACCGCCCGATCATCGCATGCACTAGGCCGAGACCGGCCAACGTGCTCGGAGAATCGGGGACCAGACGAAGAGCGATTTGATGCATGCTGATTGCACGATCGTATACGCTAGTAATGCAAGAAAACTGGCATTTAATACAAAACCAGAAGCATCAATTGTACAGTCAGGTTGCCCAAGCTTAGAGAGATGTGAGAAAGAAAATAGAAACAGAAGCGACAGTGAGACTCCACCGAGTTTCAGCATGCAGCTCACTACAGGTTGCAAATCAATTCAACACAGAGTCAGCCTTAGAAAACAGAAGTACAGCACAATTGCACATCCGTGCGGGAGCACTGACAAGCATCATCTTCGAGAATGGTCTCGAAAGTGAGAGCACGTTTATTGAACAATACCGAAAGGCATTTAAAACGTTCGCGTGATGAAACTGTGAGAGTTTGAGACATACGAAAAATGTGAAATCCATTAAATACAGATAATTATAATGTGGCAAGGTGGCGAGTAATCCGAGAATGCGCATGTGCTAAGATAATGTCTGGTTGACCATATATTCAGTGTTCAAGGTAACGACTTCAAGCACTGACATTATTAATGTTTTTGAGCAAGGCGACATAGCGAGTAGCAGGAATAATACAGGAATAATATAAAGAAAACAAAGTGTGGTCCATGGATTCTCGTCTTAAGAACTATCGTCTTGCATGAAAAAGAAAAAAGGCTTGTTGCAAATCATCAATGGATGTTGAAGCTAAAAGGGCGGTTCATTCATAGTATAGAGTATAAACTAGCGAAGTTCCAGCTAATGACACGCAATAATAAGTAATCCGTTGAATCGATTTTCCAGCTTGTACCGATCAGAAGTGGACGTATAACTAAAAAACACGTATCAAATAACGAAATATGATTATAAAACTAATGCTCGTGTTAGAAGTCAAGCAGTTGGTGTTTGAATAGAAAGGGAATTGTAGAGGAAACATACCCCAACATTCTGTATGTGTGCGCCATATTGTTCACAAGCGGCTCCCAAAATGCTGATGGCACTTGTCCCGCCAAATCGCACGCTCGATCATAGGCGTTGCAGAACAAATGCAGTGCATCAGAATACCTGCAGGGCAAAGAGAGGATAATAATGAATTCGGTAGGTGTTGTTGAAACCCGTAAGGAAAATGAGTCAATTGTGCGAGGAGATCCACCTGAGCTCGTCTAAGAAAATGCAAAAGAACCCTGTGCTTTGTTAATTGCTGTTAGAATCAAACTCGGGAAATTTTCTATCAAATACTGCGATAAATTGACTGACATCGGAACGTAACAAGTTTAATAATCAACGGCGTTTTACGAGGATGGAATCATTAATCTAAGGAAATTTTCAAGTTAATACAATATTCGAATATTTCTTCCATTCACCGTCATAGTGTATGGTATGGTATGAAAGTACATAACTGATCCATGCAAAGTGCCACACAGAGACTGTACGCGGGCTAAGCTACTGTGAAGTTGTCCAGGCAGATATGAGAACGAAAAAAGAAAAGGAAAATAGAGAGGTCGATGTCGACCGCGGTTGCCGGCCCATATGCGTATCCGTGACCTAACATTCGAACGCCGATCTCACTTCGTGCTAAACCCAATTATCTGCAAATTCGACGATAAATCCTCATTTGCAAATTGAAATTTAGCTTACAATTGGGGACCAAGTTAAGTCGCACTACTTATTAATACAAATCTGGCTTCAAAAAATTAACCATCCTGCTGTTATTGGAATGTTGAAAAATATTCCAAACAGTTACTGGTGCTTCATTGCACCGATTATGGGACTCAGCTTAGTCCCCACATGTAAACTAAATTTCAATTTGCAAATGCGGATTTATCCTCTAATTCGTTTTAAATTTGTTTGGACCATTGACTCACTTGCTAAGATCATACATACAGTGAAAAATTCCAGTATCCACAGCCTTTTGGATACTGGGGCTGATTTCAGTCTAATAGTTATTTGCGCGTTGTCTTGCAGTCTGCTGGACCTTATTTCTAGCTGCTCTTATAAGTCGTAAGTTTTCATCTGTTGGCATACCTCTGAACCCAAAGAATGCTGACCGTTTCTCATCCAACACAGCAGTCATCTCAGAAGCTTTTGCTTCGAACCACTCCAGGCTCAACAGAACACCTTCCTATCCCAAAAAATGTGTAATCTCTTTCTGTTAGCATACCAGTGTCTGGTAATCGCGTTTCTGGCAGGGCAGCTACGTCGATCTTCAGCCATTTCGGTTCATTGTTAATCACAGCAGATTTTCTTACGCCTCTGATATTCGAGACGTCGTCATGAAATCCTGGAAGCACGGACCTGACGTTCCAGTTTCCCAGTTTCAGAGCTGACCTTTGTTTTTTAATAATTCGTTTTGTTGGTGCTGAAAAATACAGTCTGCTTGTCAGTTGATTTCTAATCCCCACGCACCCAATGAGGATAGCAGACCATGGCCCCATCGGCACCTCATTGACTGGGGGCTGCCCAGCGTGAGGTAGCCGTCCAATAAGACTTGAAAATATCTCCCAAGCGCTGAGCTCTACGCCAATTGAGCCATAACTTTTAACCTCTATCTGATGATTCCCGTGTTATTATCCATAGCAGTAGAATGGAGTGTCCACTCCATTGGTGCGTTTAGATGTACGCCAAGTTCAAGGCGGAGAACTAGCTGTTTCCAATGCAGCAAGTGCTCCCTCTCCACGGCACCACTGGAAACAAAGGAACAGTTAGGACAACGATGCGGTCGCAGAAGTTGTCAGGACGAAATTAAATACAACTTCGTACTGCCTAACGGGACTCCGGCTCTGGATTTTTTCTCGAGGTTGACACCTGAAGCCTTTTCCATGATTGGATGTAGCCACAAGGCAGTTTGAGATAAGGGTTTCCCTTCACCTAAGTGGACCGCCTTCATGGACTTACGATTTCCACCTGCCCGAAGCAAGTTGGTTTTGTGGCGCCAGTCAGCCCTCCTCCGCCGGGTCACACAAAACACGAGTGCAGGGCAGGAGCTGGACTTGGTTGTCAGAGGCTATATGAGACGCGCGCTATTATAGCATTTTGGGAATTGGGAGCTTATCACCAGAACCACTCAGGCCGTGACAACTTTGGAATCATGCAGCTCACTACTGGTGGACAAATAATTTAGCACGGTGTTAGCCGCACAGCACATAAGTACAGCACGATTGCACATCTGTTCAGTCATACTGTAGCGGAACAGAACGAGGATCGAACACGGAAAGTATACTGCGCATATGACAACGAATCACAAGACCAACAAAAATTAGGAGCGCATTCCATAACTACGCATGTTATCACTTTTACTTGAACAACCAGGCGATTTCACATGAAGCGTTTCCATCCGTGTATTCGCTACGCCAGTCCAGTTTGATCGACCTTGCTAAATTGCGCAACATTCACGAGCTGATGATATCAGCAATTTACTCTTGATTCCAAATTGATTGTTACTCGAACTGTTCTCTCCTGCAAACTTTCAGCAACCCGGGTACTTGTAGGTTTACTGTAAGTGCCGTCAGTCCTTTGGTCTTTCCTGCTCTTGCGTTGTGTTGAAGTGTAGTGTTAAGTCGGTTGACAGAGAGCTCTTGATTGGCAACAATCACTCATGCACTTCATACATTCACTTTTGGTCTGAAAACGTTCAAAGATCTACATTACCCAACTAGACCAAGTGTACTGACAGGGATGAGGATATTACTGCTACAATCATTCGAACATACGGCGGTTTGCCAATTAGACTTACAGTAGCACTCGATGCGTAGCCGAGATCTGGCAGACCGATGGATTTCACGAGTATAAGTGCATGGGTGTTATGAAGCAACACGGATGTGGTTCAATCTAGATTACCAAAATCCGAGGAATCAAAACAAAATGCAAACATGAGCACTCCAAGGTGGAAGAAAAAATAAAAACAAATAATTCGCGAACGCACTTTTGATTCTGGAACGCCAATGTCCCCGATTCGTGCAGAACAAACGGATCGTTTGGATTCAGCTGATACGCCTGTTTTAAAAATCGATCGGCCAGATTTCGATTATTGCTGAGGCTGTATTCGATACCGATATACATGATCGGGACATGTGACCTGCAAACGCGTACAAAAGATGCTACTAACAATTAATTAAGTAGATTGTCAGAAATAAAACATTATACATCTGATTCTCATAAACGAAGGGGAAAAGGTTAAGAAAAGAGTGCCCACCCTCTAATAACTTGAGCCGCTGTACAGTAAGAGGCTATCGCCTGATCATGTTCACCATCTGCGGCAAACGCGTGTCCAAGAGCAAGCCAAGCAGGACCGAAGCGCTTGTCGAGTTGCGAGGCTTTTCTGAAACGAAAATAAACTTAAATTTCTTGAATAAACGCGGCAATCTCGAGTACAAAATTAATAAACAAGATCAATTGTTGATTGCAGTTTTGAATTGAAATCAGTTGCATGAAATAATATAGAAATTATGCAAAGAGGCCATTTGCTGTTAGCAATTATAATTACTGTAGCAGAACACTGCAGATGGACGTTGCGAAATGCATTCCGAACACGGGTGTAATACTAGATCGCTTCTTAAGTATAGACTGTGCATTTGTGTACGACTTAAAAGCAGAACAATATTATCCGCATGGTCCAAATCGAGAAACATGTGAACTTCGAAAATTTGAGTGGCTTGGCTGCTTCATTTTATTAGAACATCCATTACAAAATGGCGATTGTTCGACCAAGAGTAAATGGATAACATGACTGGAAACTAGTTCGACCGACGCATCCATTCAACATTCCTGTATAAACAAGAACTGTTAGCCCCACAATTTATGTTTTCTCACCTCATCATCCCAATAACTTCAGCTCGAGTCACGATGTGCATTCAACAGCGAATGTGACACCTTCTAGGATTAACCACTTTTAAATCGCTGTAGTCAAAAATGTCAGAAATTTGCACGTAAAAACTTCACTGCCATCATCAAACAAGTAACATTGAGTCAACGTAAATGAATTGTTTTCGGTTATTTGTCCCACGTTCGAAACAAACGCATTGTCTAAAAACGGATGCAAAATTAACTTCACCAAACCTTCATATGCAGAACTTCACGCTCAGTACAAAATATTCCAGTTGCTTGCTGAGTCAACTTTAGCATCGTTCTAACATCACACGATATGATACGTATGATTTTCCGTCTAGGCATTGGAAAGATAGCACTATCAGCAATGAATGTCGACTAAGTGCATGGGATATGAGCAACACAATAAACAATCAAGAATAACTTTGCAACAATCAAAAGGATCAATGCTTTTCGTGGGAAAGAAGAAAAAGTTATAGCCTGCGGAGCGAACCAGGAAAGATAACAATGCATAAGAGCTTGCAATCATACAGTAACAAATAAACTGTTTCGAGTGTTACAATGCAAAGCTGAACTAAATATTCATTTGCATGCTTATCCGTCACACACACCACGACCGGTTTCGTGCTGTTTACACTCATCAGGTAGGGACAGTAAGATCAGGATCAAGCGCTCCTTGCAAAGCTGAACTGTTTATAAGTAAATCCAGACAATAATAACAAACTTTCCAATCGAATCTAATACATGGTACCGGAACATCACTCCATGCTTCAGGGAAAAACTATTCAAGGAAAGTTGAGCAAACGGACAGTATGATAATGAAAACGAGTTAAAGGCTCACAGCAAATGACGCCTTGCCAATTCGTTCCGGTTTGTACATAGGTAATAACACCCCACCGTGAACCACGATACCTGCAAAACATGGTGAAAAGCACCTAAGCGATCGTACCGCCATCAGTGGATAGACTCGCATAAGTTTGTGCGCCAAATCGAACAGCTCTAAAATGTTATTCCCAAAACGACCGGCTTACCATTTGACTTGTTTAGCTCCTTGAGGATGGTGGCATGAATCGGAAGGCAGTGCAAATTGTACGGATCCAACTGCACAATTCTATAAATCCGGTATTAACGTAAGCGAAACAAACCTCAATGTAAGCCGATAGGCATGTTGAAACTGACACAGTTCAAGCATTCTTTCTGCCTTATTGAGCAAAACATCCACATTGACTGCTAAACTATCCAACCCATCTGGAACCTTGTTTGCACTCAAGGAGTGCTAGAGAGGTTGTATGGTGTAAATTGAGGAAATTACTTTGTTCAGCTTGTCGTCGTACAGAAATTCGACTAACTTGGCCATGTCGCCATCAAACTGACTTGTGAAATCCAAACTCGATAAAAGTGAAGCGCCTAAAACGATGAGCAACATTAGTGAGTCACATCCTAACCTTCTACGGAAGTCAGCGATTGAAAATGCACAAGTTTTTCAAACGCCTCGTAGCAAGATACGTCTAGCAACAAAGCCTCGCGGTAATGTTGAGCAGCAATCACTCGGTTCTCTAAACTTTCATGAATTTTGCCTTTCAACAACGCCACGGCGCTTTTAAGCTGAAAGTAAGATTAGTCACTTCATGGCTTACCGATTTTGACGCAATGGTATCTGGAGTTTCCGCACCTGGAGTGTCTCCATCAGACATTTGCGCTGATTCATGTTTATATGTATCGGAATGGCAATCTTTCTTCAATCTTGATCCCGTAACCAAAGTTGTCATGCTGGAATTTAAAAGTTGCAGAGGAGACCGTTCTTGCTCGTCGAGAATGTCAAGCGCTTCTGTGTATTCCCCACAAGCATAATGACACAGTGCTATCCTATAACGGCAAATAAGAGAATTCTATCTCTGTGAATGAGTGCTACGGGGCAGCACTTACCAGGAGCTCTTTTTGTCTTGTCAAAATGGATATGGCACGATGAAATTGCTTGTTATGATACAAAGCTTGCGCATACAACAAAACATCGTTGGGAAGATCTGAAATGGGATGTGAGAAAGCCACTTACGATTTCCCAGGCAAACCAGTTTATCCGCCCAGTAGCACGCTGTTTCATATTGATGCTACAAAGCAAAGATAGTGTATAAAAACGGATAGCTCTTATGTGAGATTGGCAGAAATAGAAGAAACGATCAACTTAAACCAATGATTTGATGAAAAAACTTTAAGTGGTTTCTAAGGGTTTCTAATGTTTGCAACAAACTCATTATAAAGTAGGAAGTTGTATGTATGTTGACCTCCTTCGATCGATGTCGACCATGGATGTACATCACAATTGCATGAATTTTCATGTTCTACAGCTTTTTGAACGACGAAACAGTCCGATTCGGGAGGAACAATCTCTCCCGCAACGATAGTCAGAACTAGGTTGTAGGGCGTCAGTTTCACGCCGGCGGCGTGACCTGCGTTCAGCAGCCAAGAGCTGTATCTGCTCCTCCCCAGCTTGCAGACGACACTTTACACACCGCCTCCAATGTGAGCGATCAAGAGTAAGTTCTTCCCGAATCGCGGGGTAAAGTAGGAAGTTAATTGTAGGCCACTGTTAGATAAGGTTGGCACGACTAACCTGTTCAATCACATGTGCCCATACAGATGCAGAATAGGGTTGCAGCTGTATGCAACTGTGGCTTACAAGCTTAACTTGTTTGTCATTCCTCCAATGCACGCAAATTCGTAGCACTTATTGAAGTATGTTTGGCACCGATCGTTTGGCCAAAATCTATCCGATTGTATATAGATTTCTTTTTATTAATATAATGTAATGAACGTTCAAATTAACACCAGAGAAATTTAACAAAGGTTAGAGTAAGTGTTTGCAATGAACGAAGATATATACAAAAGATACCACGACATTATGACGTTGCTTAATAGGAACTTTAATGATAATCTTGGCCATATACTAACGTTAAACAGATCAAAAATCATGAAAGTAATCATACGAAGTATGTTGTTCATATAATAATAGGGTATCAGCCTTTATGCTATACAAATCATGAATGAGCCATCATGGAATAAGAAAGAATGTATCAAAAAACATGTTAAAACAAAATCAGTGGGTCTTGATCTTGAGATTTGAAATTCGGCACAATTAAATTAGCCTCCTTGTTAAGATTAAAATTTGGAACCCAAATAGCTTAATGTTATCGTGTTCAATAACAATGACATCACCAGCGGTTGGGTGCTGTAACCGTATACGGTGCTTTTAAAACGGAATGCAAGACAAAGATGTGACCAACATCCAACGAACAGAAGGCAGTGCAGCAACTTGATCTGCTTGTGGCGTGGTGCCAATTCAGAGGAGTTCAACATGACAGCGATTTCGATAGAGTTAAATACGCAACCGTTGATGCACTAAAATTTATCTCCAGCCTTGAGCACTACCAATAGGACAATTCGCCATGTTCGGTCGATGTGATGGTGCGAAAAATGGCATGGCACAGTATTCGCATTAACGGTTTTTGAATGAGAATGTTTATTTCGTGGTAAGGTTACAGTTGAAATGTCGGACAATTGTTCGGTGTATGATAACGAATACTATAAGCTGGAGTGATCTAAACACACTGAATTGTACGTACCAGCTCCAGAGTCTGAGAAACAGCACTTCGTAAACAAGTTAAAACACTTTCTGTCATCGAGTATCTGTAAATATAAGTGAAAACATGAATTATTAACGAGTTCAACAATAGGTGTAATACAAGCGAAATCAAATAAGAAATGAAATGTCGTTTGAAACCTGGCAAAAAGTTAAAATTTTATGAATAAAAGATAATGGAATTGCTGATAGAAAAATAAAATGAATGATTGTAGAAGCACGTTGTGTTCAAACGGACAATTTGGTTTTTATACTTATGTCGAACTAGGAAACCTGACAGTAGCTGAATCAATGTGCAGTCTCGGAATTCACCACAGTGCTCGTGATTTCATTGATTCATACATTGGCTAAAGTGATTTTCTACCGGTAGTGAGCTGTATGCGGAAACACGCTAAAGTTTCAGTGCCATTTCCATTTCTTTTTTCCTTTCTTATGTCTGTCTAGGTCTGGGCAACCTGACAGTATCCTAGCTAACGTGAAGTCTAACCGCGCGACACTACCTGGATCAGGCTTTTGAGTTCAGACATCAAACATACATATCAAACAGAAGCCGGTGAGACAAGGGCAGAAACCTTATCTCGTGATTTCTGCGAATGTATTGATCTTTATTGGGAGCATACACGAGTTTATTCACCTCGAAATCACGAGCGTACATTTGAAACTATCCTTTTGAACAACCTAACCTTAGTTTATTTTGATAAAATAAATATGATCGATTTTTTTAACCTTAGGTTAGTACCACAGAAGGTTGAAAGTAGTGAAGATGCACTATTACGGGCAAAACCGCGTAATGACAATATATATGTAGACTTTGGCGGCTTCCAGAACATCTTCGTCATCATCAGAGACAGCATTACACCGACATGTATGTATGTATGAAAGCACAGGCCAGATCAAGGATAAGTGCCGCACAGTAATAGTAGGAGTAAAAACCAACCGATAAGTTTTCGCCGAATTCAAAGTTTCTACACTGGCATAAAATAAAATTGCAATCAGCATACCCCATTATAAAACTTCAAAATGGTAAAGCGGTGTATTTGGTGATGCAACGATCCCAATTTAAACATATCTTTTAAGTAGCAAAAGCGATAAGCTGCAGCATAAAATTTTAATCATCCCATGCTATTCAAAGGAAATGCACCAGAACGTTCCTCCAAGTATACAGCAGATTCAACCAAAAGTATCGTGCAGCATTTGTGTGCTGTGCGGCTAACATTGTGCTAAATTGATTGGCCATGGGTAGTGAGCTGCATGCTGAAACACGCTGCAGTCTCACTACCATTTCTATTTCTATTTCCATCCTCATATCTGTCTAGGCCTGGGCAACCTGACAGTATCTTAGCCCACGTGAAGTCTCTGACTGTGCGTCACTTTGCCTGGATCAGACTTGTGCTTTCATACCATCTCGAAAATACTCCGAGGCTATGTAGCAACTTTTCTAGCGTTGGTTTGACACTCGACAGGGCAACGACAGTGAGGAGACAGCAGTATCACCTGAATATGTGGTGATAGTACATTGCCAATTATGAAGAGCATCGCAGCAGAAGCCGATTTCGGTCAATTTGAAACGAACGCACTTCTGATAACGGATTTCGTATTTTACAACTTTTAATGCGTTCAAATTTCACACTAATTTGGCCTCACTACTAGCGGAGCCAATTACATGGATTTTTTCAACGCTGCTCTGGGATTGGCTAGCTGTGTTTCGGGCCGATGATCCACGAGAACAGATACCCCAAGAATCTAGATCGAACGCAAGGAAAGCACGCTTCTAGGAACTTGAACCACATGCTGATATCTTTACAATACAAAACAATAGTATTTAGAGCAGGAGTACAAAAGTTCCATTTGAGCTCTTTCGTGATCTAGTATGAATTGCCATCGTCTTGGACATCCTGGGAGGTGAATGCGACCTTTGTTCGACAAACAGTGATAACTGTAAAAAGCGATCTAAGATAAGGAAACTATTTATTCCGAATAATCTGATAGAGAAGTATCATGGCACCATGAACCCTGCGGTATGCTAGTGAAAAGATATTCATCTTCAGATATCTTTCGGCATATGGCAGTTTGCGTATTCTGGCGCAGAATCTGCTTGCAAGTCGTTGAACACTTTTGACAAGGTTCTCCTCGGCATCCGCACAGGGAAATGTCGCCACGCTACGATACTCAAGGATTGAAACGTATATGCTAAAGAGTAGATTCGTCATTCGAATAGACTAGTCAGCAATAAGTTCTATTTAGGGCCCATAGGCATCGCAAGCCTGTTGATTGTACCTGTGCAGTGTTTGACGCTCTGTATCTTCATTTTATCAATGTATTAATCGAACGTTTACTTTACTTTAATTTTACTTTTGTGCGACTATCTCCTCCTTGAGTAGACTTCATTGATTTCACGGATTGCAGCCACCCACGCTAGGCGGTCAGAAGCGAGATCCGCGCATATTCTAAGCCAGGTCCGGTCCCCCGCGCCATCGTATACCGATACCAAGCAGCTCCACATCCCATCTCACGGTGGCGAGACAAGTCTTAACTTGTCCTTCGCGACGACAACGCGATTCTGCGCAGAGTTTCGGCGATAGGGTCACCCTGGTTAGTCCAGCGTCAGAGCGTCTCAGGATGTGGCCAAACCATCTCAGTCGGTGTTGTCGCAATATCGAACTCAGGCAAGAGATATCAAACAAACGGTGGCGAACTTTGTCTTTCGATACTCGCTCATCCCATCGAAATGTTTAATAACAGAGTGGCGTCATTAATTCGTGAAAACAAACAATATAATCATCGGATGCTAACAGACCAGATGATAATACATTCTAAGATACTTCACACGGTCGTAAACAACGTGGCTAAGGTTAAAGCAGGTGTTTTAATATTCAGACTGCGGATTCGCAGATAATACATTGGATACAGCTGTCTCCCTAGTGCCATTTTATGCGCAAGTTTTTGTCGGTAGATGTGTTCCTGACAACATCTTTGTTAGGTTCAATAGAGGTGGAAATCCTAAGAGATATGGATGTGAATCCTACGATTGTTTGAAAGATTTTACGCAGGCTAAACGTTAACAAATCCCCAGGGGAAGGCGGAATAACGCTGACTACTCTGAAGTCGTGTGAGCTCTATCTTTGCGGCTCACCGTGTGATTTATTTAAGCACATAATAATTATGGAAATCGCACCAGCCGACTGGAAAATCGGAGGTGTTACACCAATCTACAAGGTGGAAATCGTTCAGATCCGGCCAATTACCGCTCTGTAATGCACTTTTTAGTAGTGTGTGAAAGTATTACTAAGCACCTCGAGAGCCATGAAATTCTTTCTCAGACAACATGAATTTAGAAAAGCACGGTCATGTTTGTCTAACATGTTCACGACTTTAAACGACGGGAAACAAGCACTAGACGAAGGTTGTTTCATACATCCCTATTACTAACATATATCTAAAGCTTCCGAAAGAAGGGATCACGCATTCCTAATTCAGAACCTGCAGTATTTTAGCGACACTTGAGATCTACTAAAATGATTTGCAAGTTTCTTTGCTGAACGCAAAGCGGAAGTCAGAATATATGGTGAAATTCCCCGAACATTTGAAGCCATAAGCGGTGTCCCACAAGGTTCAGTGCTTGGCACACTACTGTTTTCTAATATCTCCACCGAAGATGTACAAATTTGGATCTAGGTTAACTATGTTGAGGATTGCCCCGTTTTACGAGAAGACTTATATAAGCTGCTTCAGTGGTCAATTCAAAACAAGGCATCATTCAACTTGCGTTGCAAGTTTGGAAACCCTTTCCTTTCTCATTCATACTTGACAGTCACACGCTTGAGTGGAGTATATCGCAGAAGGATCTCGGTACCCGCGGGCGCGGAACTTTGTAAAACAGCCTCCAGAGCGAGGCTGACTTTGAGCGTGCACGCAACGTACTCGGCGTACTCGGACATTTCCCAACGCACTCATTTTTGAAAATACTCAATACATACATGCATACATCCAGTTGTGGACTATACAGTACAAGCTTGGACACAATTGATTGAGAAAGACATCTCAGTCCTCAGAAGGATTTATCATAAGGCAACTAAAATAGTTCATGGGTTGGATTGGAATCTAATATTTGAGCAGCGACTGACTAGACTTGGATTGTGCACTCTCGAGCGCAGACGCATTATAACTGACCCACTCCTAACATACCGAATAATCCATAGGGGTCACACTCAAACCAACACCTTTTTACTATTGTTACCAATCTCCCAAGCAGCAGTCACAACATGACCCTACAAACCCCATATTCCAGATTAAAATGTCGCCGCAAATTTCATGTGTGCTTTTCATAGATGAGCTTTCCACAAGAAGTTATTTCCTAATCAAACAAATTGATGTCCAAACAAATGTTAAGCTCGTTTATGTTGAATAATACTGTTGGTCTCGTTTTACAGAAATCCATCAGTGATTCATTCTTAATTTCTCTATCGACAAATCAGAAACGATCTTGTACTACTTTACAAAATATTCCATACACCAAATCATCCATTGCATGTTTTATCCACGCCAATACATACTCCACAAATGTTTCGCATTCTTTATTCCACATACGTGAGACCAGTTTTGGAATATGGTTTGCCAGCCACCTATCCACAAACTAAGGGAGAACGTGACCAGTTGGAAAAATTGCAAAGGCGGGCGACGAAACGAGTACAAGGATTGAAATCAATTCCTTATGTGGAGAGAGTTCAACGCCTCAACCCCATGTCGCTCAGCATTCGGCGTGTGCGCTACGACCTGCTGCTAACTCGTCGCATATTACTGGGAGCTTATGGTGACGAGCTGCGCGAGTTTTTCCCTCTCGTGACGGACTCAAGAACCCGTGGCCATGCTCTAAAGCTTCAAAAGCGGAGGACACTACGCTTACCACAGGGATTCACGCTCTCAACAAGAATTGTTAACTTGTGGAATGCGCTTCCGGAAGAGGTTATCTCAGCGAGCTCTGAAAACCAATTCAAGCAAATTTTGGATAAGGTGTTGCCTGTAATCACGGCGAAGCTGAACAACACTGGACAGGATTTCTTCAACTGAGGTTCTCCTGGACTAGGTTGCTGATATAAAGAGATGCGGCTTACAAGGGCTTGACCCCCTGTCGTCTATCAAGAAGAAGAAGAAAAAGAAAAATTATTAGACCCATGAATATGTGCTTGTGGTACACCACTCCCGCCTGAACTGCAGAATGTATTTTTATTCGGTCCGTCTCTTTTAGTTGAAACAGTTTCTTTTTACCGTTGCTCACTCCACAAGTTGGCATAACTCTAAAACCAAATTAGACCAATTTTATTGAATTATTCCTTTCCCGAATACTGCGTTTTTTGAGTCCCCATTCAGGAGTACAGGATATGTATAACTTGCTTGAGAATTTGAGTTCACTACGTGCGCTTGGGTCTCAGGTTCTTATGGTGGGTGATTTTAATCTACCACACATATCTGGGCCTAACCAGAGCTGCCAAGCTGATAAGATGTCTGAGGACTTCATAGAATGGACCTACAGACATGCTATGAGCCAACATGTAACTGAGCCTACAAGGTTCCGGCATGGCTGTGAACCTTCGGTCCTGGATCTTGTTATATCTTCGAATGAGCAAATGGTTCGACAGGTGCAATATCTTTCCCCACTAGGGAAACGTGATCACATCATGATTAGCTTCAAGCTACTGCTCAGGTATGACAAACCGCCTCCGAAACTAAAGCGCAACTTCAATAGGGTAGACTGGAGTGTTGTCTCAGAAGAAGCAGATCAGATCTTGTCACAATCTTCGGGTGATGATATGGCAGCAAACTGGCAGCTTATTCACCATTGTCTGTCCACACTGCAAGACAGATTTGCTCCGTTGGTGCACGTCAAAAGACGCAATAAGCCACAGTGGTGGACACCATCGATGCGTCGTGGTATTAAAATCCGGGACCGTGCCTGGAAAACTTACAAAGCTTCTCAGACACAATGGGCCTGGACAAGGTATAAACTACTTAGAAATAAGGCTGTGGGAAGCCAACGTAAGGCGAAACGTGAATTTGAGGCACGACTGGCATGTAATATAGGACAGTGCCCAAAGCGTTTCTATAGCTATGCACAATCCAAAGGCAAAACTCGCGATTGCATAGGCAACCTTCAACTGGACAATGGATCTCAACTAGATTCAGATTCTGAAAAGGCTTCGGATTTTTTTGAACATTTTAGAGCTGTTCAGAGGCCTGATCGCCAAACTGATCTCCCGAATATGCCAGTGGACATAAGGTCAGATAGCGTTCCTATCCTCGATGAAATAATTTTCACTGATAATGAGGTTAGGCTTGCGCTTGAAGCAACAAATCCACATAAATCTGCGGGCCCGGATGGTATTCACCCTCAAGTTATTAAGAACCTGGCGCCTGTATTAGCACAACGGGTGGGTCGCCTCTTTAACACATCCGTAAGGTATGGGTATATTCCGAGTGCTTGGAAGCAGGCTGATGTGATTCCTATACATAAAGGTGGCAGTCGATCTTCAGTTTGCAACTACAGACCTGTAAGCCTTACTAGTATCCTTTGCGAAACCCTAGAGAGACTTATTAGGGATAGGATCTGTCGCCACCTTGTTTCTGGTTCGTTGCTAAACTCTGCTCAGCATGGTTTTCTAAAAGGGAAGTCTTGCCTAACGAACCTATTATGTTTTCTTAATGAGGTCACTAGGAGGCTAGATAAAGGCCACCAGGTCGAAATTCTCTACTTGGACTTCTGTAAAGCCTTTGACTCGGTAAACCACAGGTTGCTTGAAATGAAGATTGGACTAATAGGTATCGATGGCCATCTAAAGAACTGGATCACAAACTTCTTGAGCAATCGGTATTTTCGCGTTCGCATAGGCAATATGTATTCCGCGAAAGCAGGAGTTGTTAGTGGAGTCCCGCAGGGTTCAGTACTAGGCCCACTACTCTTTCTCATCTTCATCGATGATTTGGCATCCTCACTTAAGTGTCCCTGCTATATTTTTGCAGACGATGTCAAGTTTATCGGATCGCTGAACGAACAGGATCTTTTTGAGGATATAGAAAAGGTCATCAAGTGGTCTTCCACGTGGGATCTACCAATCAACTTCTCCAAAAGCTATCTTCTGTCCAAAGCTGCAACGAAGCTGCAAGTTGCTGGACCTGATAACATACTGGAGATAACTGGGGTATCAAGAGTCCGGGACTTAGGTATTGCGGTTTCAGCGGACTTTAAATGGGCTGATCAATGTGCAGCTGCTGCACAACGCGCTAGGAACCAGCTCTTTCGCCTCCGATCAGTTTTATCCTGCAGGTCCCCGGAGGTTTTCATCCCATTGTATAAAGCGATAGTGAGACCTCATCTCGAGTATTGCGTTCAAGCTTGGTCTCCTTACTTGGAAAAGGACATTGACACGCTTGAAGGTGTTCAGCGCCTGGCTACTCGTATGATTAAAGGGCAATCTGGGAAGTCATATGAACAACGACTATTGAGTCTAGATCTTTTCTCGCTAAAAAGAAGGCGACTACGTGGGGATCTGATCGAGACCTTTAAAATCGTTAGAGGCTTTAGTTCTATTGATCCGGCTAATATGTATGCTCTTGCGCCAGTGGTAGGTACTCGAGGCCATTCACTGAAACTGGCAAAACAACATGTCAGGTCTAATGCACGTAAGCACTTCTTTAGCGAAAGGGTAGTGAATCACTGGAGCTGTCTGCCCGAAGAGGTAGTTTGTTCTACTTCAGTAACGCGTTTCAATTATAGACTAGACTCGATCTGGAGCTCTGTGTTTCCCAATTTTTATCCCTAATTTTATAGTTGTTCTTCAATTTGTCGTTGGAACGCACTAATGTCTCTCCTCACCTATTAGATGAGAGGATTATTTCTGTTGCATTCCAGCCAAAGTCATACCAGAAGAATATTGAACCTACTGTTCGAAGTGGTGGACGCTTTTTTGACTCACCACCGGAAGTATTCTGGACGCTCGATTGGCGACTCTGCCACATATCGTCCTGTGCAAACTGAACTGAACTGAACTTATATACAGTTCAATCTAACTGCTTTCATTAAAGCATTGCGCAAACTAGCTACACGAACCACTCACATACTTGTTTAATAAAACTCTGCCAAATGGCGTGATGCTTAGTCAATGGAAACGCGGAATAATTACTCCTATCTATAAAGGAGAAATCGCTTCGATGTTTCAATGTACCGACACGTTACTCGGTTACCCGGGATTTTCAAATAATTTGAACGCTTGATTGTTGATAATATAGTGAGAATTTTTCTTAAAAAAATCAGTTGCTTTTGAGAAAACAGCATGTATTGAGATGAAATTATTCTTGTTTATCTAATTTACTGATAACGCTTGATGATTGGACGCAAACACTTTATAAAATGCAAGCAATTCATGCCTGTTATCTAGATATCTGCAAAGCATTTGATCGTATTAACTATAGCCTCATGTGCCACCCGGCACGGAGAGGACTGAATGACTAATGCAAAAGCTTGAAAGGCTGGGTATAACCGCTACGTTAGTAAATTGGCTAAATGACTATTTAACAAATTGCACTATCCAGGTACGTGTTAGCGGTGCATCATCGAGACCAATCGCAGCAACTAGCGGAGTTCCGCAAGGTTGAGTCCTTGGACCGATCCTTTTTCTGGTTTATGTCAATAAAATACCGGAACCTGTTCGGTAATAATGTTATTGCTGAGGACATATAGATATGAAGTTGAATCCATAGCCCAGAACTGGATGAAGAATAAACCGTCATTTAACAAAAAGCTCATTTACACGCATTTTCATCAGATACACACCCCAGTGGCATACAAGCGCAACTTGTTAAACTGCCATTTAACCTCAGCAAATGCAAGTTGGTGAACGTTGGGAATCGAGATTTCACATCCGATATACGTTCAGACGTCTTTGCAAATTAAAGTGAATAAAAAGATTTGTAATCTGGATATGCTTTATTTTATAAACCTCGCTTCAAACTAACTCTACTTTTACAAGAACACAGGTGCCATGAGTCCACTCAAACGTATATTTTGGAATCGTTTCGAATTTTCAAGGTCAACGAGGACGTTTGCTTCGTACGATATTTGGATATTGTTTTGGATATCCGATCTATTTCAAGATTATTACAAGAAATTTTATTTTATTTTCAACAAATTTGAACATGGTTACGACTCGTAAATCTGTGAAAGGATATCATGCAGCACCGACTGCAAGGAAGCCTCAAGAGAATGGAGGATCCGCTGCTCCCTCT